>JAMKQA010104284.1:0-10090 GCA_024699735.1 Posidonia australis | reverse complement strand
ATTAATTATTTTGGGATTTTTTAGGGATTTTAGGATTTTAATTTTAAGTTTTAATCAGAATTTTGTGAGTTAAATGTGATTATTAATTTTGGATTTTACGGTTTTATTTAATTGATTTGAAATTAGGGTTTTGAGTTTTAATTAGGGTTTATTTAGGGATTTTGAGTTAATTAGGGTTTATTTAGGGATTTTTGGATTAATTAGGGTTTATTTATTTATTAATTGGGATTTTTTATGTTTATTTGGGTCAGGTGGGCTAGTGTGGACCTAATAGGGCTTGTGTGGGCTAAGATTTTGGTGGTTGCAACTAGAGCATTATCCGGAGGAGTCTGCTGTCAAGTGACTTCAAAATCGGGATGTCTACAGTGAGAAAGGAAAAGGGATGTGCGGAGGTATGGTCATGGCATGGTAGGAGAGAAGAAAAAGAAAATAAAATAAAGTTTTCATTATGCATCATTTGATTAGAATTCTTCTAGGTCCCACTCCCATTAGAACAAAATTCCAAAATACAACACAGTAGCACAAGAACTAGAGTTAATTATCATAAAACAAAGGGAGTTCAACACAATTCTCTACATTAATATACTAATTATTCAGATTACAGATATAATTCACATTAATTACATTCATCTAGATAATCTGGACACGGATATTACAAAATAACATGAAAAAGGATTCATCTTACCTATCCCACATAGTGTGGGATAAAGGCATGGTGGATGTTGTTAGTTGTGGTTGCTTTATACAAATTAACATAGTTTTTTTGTATACATAAAATTTATATAAAAGTTCTATTGCTCTCTTTGTCTCTTACTTAAGCTTATACATGTTTTTTTTTTTTTAGATTTTTACCAACCCCTGAAGGAAGATGAAGACAACAATGACACAATTATCTCAATCATATACCCCTTGGAACCTCTAGTAAGTCAGACAACAAATGGTGTGATTACTGAAATTTGTTAATGTAATCTTGATTTTAAAATTCTTCTGTTAAAACTTGTCTTTCTCAAGTGCAGTCAAGGGATAGGATGAGACTGGATGAACTAACCAGAAGATGCACATACATAAGCTTGTGTATGCTGATATACCAGGAATTCATTGACAGGCTTGTTGCTGAGGAGGTGTTACCAAAAGATCAAAAATATGCATTGAAGGTATGCCTTACAAACAAGAATCCTGCCATAAGTGCTTTCTATTATGTTGTGAACATTATGCATGATGTTTGCTTTTCAGCAATTTGTGAAAGAACAGGCTAGAGAAAGAAAGAAAGCACAGAGACAGGTATAACTAATAGAAACTCCAGCTTCAGCATTTCTATAAAATACCAAGTTTTTTCTGAATATTTCAAAAGGACTACATTATGCTTCATTGATTCGGGAGGATTGATTGTTAACCTGATTGCTTGACTAGCAGGCAAAGGAAGCCCGTAGAAAAGCTGGAGAGGAGATGGTTGACCAACTTGAGATTTGGTAATCCAAATATCTTACTTGATGCATTTGGTCTACCCAAGGTGTTTATCTGAGAAGTTCTGATTTTTTAACTGACTTGAGATTTGGTAATCCAGATATCTAACTTGAGTGCCTTGACTTTGAGATTTTATTAATTGAAAAAAGCAGTTGGAATTTTTAAGCAACTTCTTTTTCTTATAATAATATTTGATTTGTTTGACTTTCATTAAATCAAATCATATCTATATCTCAGTGAGGTTTATATTCCTGAAACCTGGTGCTTTGTGTTTGACTACTTGTGACATATTTTTTGAGTTTGTAAGTTTACCATTGCATTCTTTATATAGAAACAAAGCTTACATTTTCTTCTAACACCAATTGTTTTAAGTGCTTCCATAATTTTCAGTGGTGGCTGTCATATTCCCATCCAACTGTTTGATGCATTGTTGCAGGACATCTAAGCTAGTGCAGTACCTCAAAACTTTGGGAGACCAACGAGATGTAATAATCCAAAGCTAGCAGAAAAGCAGAGTGGTGTCTGTCTGCTACATAATCCACAACACACTGTGAACCTAGACGCACAACCCAATTCTTTGTTTTTAGATGAGAATAAGCTTTTATACAACAAGGAAATTGAGGAAGTCAGATCTTTTGTAAAATAAAAAATGTGTTAAAATGTTGTCCATCAAAAGAATCTCTTTGATAAAACATTTACGACATTTACTTTTTAACTCAAAAAAAAACTTTTGTATCAAACATAAGTTTGTAAATGATTGGTATCAATGTTTACGTCAAATTATATAATGTATATCTAAGACAAATTATATAATGTAAGTAGTTCTCAATTAACATTTGTTATTGGAACCATTTGATATAATTACCTAGCTCACTATCATTATAATTTGTAATTACTAATGTTACAAATAAAAAAAAGTCAATGAATGATTAATATACTGACAGAGCATGTGGCTAACCGTCATTATAGTATATATATACTAATATGAAAAATTCAGTGGTGTCAGTAAATAACTAATATAGTGATAGTTTATATAGTTAACTGTCACTATAATATATAATTAGTGATAAAAGAATTAAAAATATGTCGATAAATTTTAATTTTTAGTGACATTTATATCTCCTTAGTCGTCAGTAAAATCACTTTTTTGGGATAGTTGTAATAGTGACTGTCGATAAATCAAATATGTATAGCGACAAAAAAAAACATCACAACAAACAACTTTTACTGACGGTTACAAAAAAAAGCATCATAATGTCATTTAATGATTGGAGTTTAACCGACAGGCAGTCAACTGTCTAGTGACTATCACTATATCTATATACTGATAGTTTTGTACACTTTTATCCAAGATCATCAATAAAAGATTGTTTTCTAGTAGTGAAGTTTGAGTGAGACACATCCTCACATGTAGAACAAAGAAGAGGAGGAAGTCAGTGAAAAAGAAGAAAAAAGAAACTGAAATTTCCAAAAAATAGTGTCTTTTAACGTATAAAAAAGTTTTCCATCAAAAATCAAATTTCTCTCTCAATTATTTTGTTCTAGTTTGCATTGTTCACTGTCAGAAAATCACTATTTGTTGCACGGATAATAGGAAGAGAGAGCAAACAAGGATTCATGGGTATATTGCCATGCAGGCAGTGCAAGATTTGGTGCGAACAACCTTTTTCCTTAAGTATTAACCATTAAAGTAGGGCATGTCAAGGGTCTGAGAAGGCCCAGGTTGAGCTAGGCCAGAACGTGGATTTCCATCAGTTGGAATCCGGCCATTACTTAGGATTGGATTTTTTCTCTCCCTTAATTTTTCTCATACCGTTCCTCTCTACTATGTCAACATACTCTCTACTATTTCCACATATTCTCTCAAGTTTCAACTGTCATGTTCTTATGGATGGCGGTAAGAAGGTCAGAGATATGAAATCATTACACCATAGATCTAGAAGACGATAGGTATTGTGTGTTCAATTACTGTGATTGTAAGTTATCTTTAACCCTGGTGGTTTGATGTCTCATCTACCGAGACATTTTCAGATATGTCAAAGAAAAAAACAAGAAGATGAATGCTCCAAAATGCATGCAGATACAATTCAACTTCCACTTCTCGCTTTATCAAGTGAAAACATGGCTCACATTGAGGCTGCAACTTGGCACCTATAATTTGTTTTTGATTAGTTTATGTAATTTTATTTAATTTTGTTCAATAAAATGTTGCTTTTATCGTTAAAATATTAATTCTATTAAATAAATAATATTTCTTTATTATAATGATTTTCAAACAAAACGAACCATGCCCAGGCCCGTTAGGCCTGCTAGCCAAGGGCCTAGGTATCTGTTGTTCCTTATGTCGGAGCTAAGTTTATAATTCACTCTTTGTATAAATACTTCAAAATAATTGTATAACAAAGTCTTTTTTGAACGATAGACGTGAATTTTAGTCTCCATGAAGGGTTTTGAGATAAATATGTTTGAGACCTTCCTCAACTCCTACGGCTAGCAACAAAACTGTCACACAAACTTAGGACAGGTTCAATCCATCCCTTAATAATTGTACAGATTAGAGAACTGTTTAGTGTTGTTGGAGAATACAGGTCTCTTTTACATTTCAATTTCATCTAAGTTGCGGATAAAAAGAAAGCTCATGCTATGATAAACAGGTAGGACCTTCACCTAGCTGGATCGCCATCCCACTCACTCTCTTAATAATATCCATAAAGCCCTTTCCATTGTGTCACAATCATACATTGTTTGCGTTTGCTTCTCTTTTTTTTTGCGCTAACTCCCACACCATTCTCCGCATCTACCACTTAAACCATTAAGCATGGAAGCTGACCTCAACATTTCCCCAACATGCTATATTTAACAAGAAAGAATCTACAGAAGCACGTACAAACCCAGCTAGATGAAATGAACAAAAACAAGGGTTTACGTTACAGGTATGGTCCCTGCACGAAGTTCTGCTGTTGATTGTGACAACTCAACTACATCTCTAAACATGCACCCACGAACGCATGCCTGATACACTTTCTTTCTTTTTTAAATAAAGAAGCATTCTCATCTTCCTTCCTTTTGATTGCCTCGTCTCTTACGTACCTTGTCGTCAGATATGGTGGAAGCATATATGGTTTAAGGTAATTTTGCAATGTCAACTGCCTTAATTAGCATAAGCAGAGAGTGTCCTCCACGGAAAGTGAACAATGACTCGGGACCAAATTCTTGCCTAACAAAATCGCCAAGCCTTTTTGTGTCGGAAGAAAGAAGCTAAGCATGTGCATGATGACAGCATAAGAGTTACCTTTCCATATGATTGAAATATTGTAGCCTTGCTATCCACTTGCACATGGAAGAACCGTGAACCTCTAGCAAGCATGAAAGGGCTGGTCCAGAAGCACCCCTTGTTGGAGTTGTTTCCTGAAAACAGTTTCTTGAAATTCTCCACTCGCTTACCCCAGCCATGCTTCTTCAAGAGGATGGTCTTAAGCAGTGAAAGAGCATCTATTTGTTGGGAAAGAACTCCCATTGGTATTGAGTGTAATGTTTTTGTATTTTACTTCTCATATCTATATCTTTTTTATGTAAAAATAATGCTACTTGCGTAAATCTAGTTGTTTTGTAAAAAGACATGAATACAAAATTTCCAAGGAAAGAGGAAGGTTTCAAAGTTATTGGGCAACGAGAGAGTACTTGAAGTTTGCAGAGTATGTGGAGAATCAAAATCTAAATCAAACATTTCCAGAGATCACAGAGTGAAGTGACAAATTAGAGGAAATCAAGACGGCATGATTCCCAATTGGCACAAATATCTACCTAGTTTGGAAGGAAGCAAGTCAATATTTTGTCAGCTATTCAATATCAATTATAGTTTCATCTTCTGGATGTCACATCTTGTGTCCCAATTTGTGGAGAGCAAGGAGGACGAACGAGGTTGTCATGTTCAAGTTTTTCGCAATCCAATAAGCATTCTTTTTATTTTTGGTATTTTAGATGTTTGTTTATTTGAAATTATATTGTGTTTTTCAATAATATGCTAAGCTACGTTCTTTGTGCGCCTAAGGTGTGGATTTAACTTAGGAAATGATTGTGATTTTTGGTTGTGTTGAATGCTTTACTGCTATATGAATCTTCTCTACATCTTATTTGCACGTCATTCTAATAATCCATGGTCAATATCAGAGTTTTCTTGGTTTATATTTAGTATATGCAAACTAGGATGAAGTTGGATTCCTACATTGAGATTAGTTGAGTTCTTTTTACAACTTTGATAGATCATCTTTGGACTTATGTTTTTATGTTCTATATATTATTATGATTGTTATTGAGTTCTAATTTTTTGTGATTATATTGCAATAAATAACTAGATTATTGCATGATCCTTAAGTTAATCAATACATCCTAGATGTGCTTGTGTATCATTGTTATTCTCTTTGGATATTTATAGTTATTGTTATTTTTTATTTCTTAGTTTCTTCATCTTACTTACAATATTAGGATTTTTAGTATTCAATAATCATCATCTCTCTTCCCTTTCTAATTTACCTAAGTCATTATTAAAATCTTGAAAACCATCGAGTCTTTGTGGATTTGACCCATGCTTGCCAGGTAGCTCAATGTATACGGTACACTCGTAGTTAATAAAATTTATTATCAATTGGCCGCAGGTCAACGGTACACAACAACACCTCTAGATATGACAGCAATGGAAAGTAGAGCTTGGCTTCGAATGTGCACTTGCAAACAGTTGTCATTCTCGCTGGACAGCTCAACACAATGTCCCCCTCTTCAAGGTGCACCGTCACCAGCTCTTGTGGGAACTAATAGGCTTTCCAGATGCGAGCCATTTCCTTCTCCCTAATCTCTTCTATAAAGAATTTGGAAGAAAGGAGAGGATGATGACCAAGGAGGGCTGTTAGGAGGAGGGTGGTGAGATCTAGTGCTGGGTTGGTAGCAAGAAAAGGACTTGTGGGAAGAGCGGTTATCTACACAAAAGAAAAGGGAAGTCAAGAAAGGCTTATTGAAGAGACAACAAGTGTACGGTTGAAAAAAGAAGAAAGGAGAACAAGCCAAGAAGAAGAGAAGCTTAGACAACTCAGAAATCAAGAGGAAACAAAAGGCAAGACCCTGATGGGAACCTATTTATCAAGGGGCATAGGTAGTTGGAATTTCGAAGGCAAGAGAGGAGTTGAAAAGGCAACATAAAGAAGGTGTCACACTCCACGAGGGGATGTATTTGTAGATCAAGCGCCCACTCATGTCTAGGGCAATCCCAAGGCACTACACATCGCCCACGATCAGCAAGAAGGAAACCACCGCTGCAAACACCTTGGATTTCAAGGAAGTAGCATGTGTTGAATGAAGCTTCGAATCCAAGAAGCTCTTTCCATCACCCAAGCTACTCTTTCCTGCCACAATTTATTTTTGATCAATTGTAGACCATACAAAATGGTTCTCATTTGTATGATTACACTTTTACCTTCCCAAGTTGGTATTACATGCCCAAAACACATCCCCAAGTCACTTATGGCAAGTCAACAGAGATTAGTGTCTGAACTGTGCAGTTTAGAGTTGCATTTAGCCAATTTCTAATAAGTTGTAGAATAAGTTTTGTGCTGTAACTAGGTGTACTAATTCTGACCTTACTTTGAGAATTGTGTTAAAACATCATGCAAAACACACCTTATGCAACCTTTGTAACACCTGTAAAATTCATTTTGTAATTATTTATATTTTATGAATTTTATTCTTGTACGGGTATTACTGTTCTGAGGTTCGATGTGTGGTTTTGTGCTTTTAGGCTTGGGCCTCGTGGGTTGACTTCTTTTTGCGTATCCCTATACGTTGTTGGCACTATGCAATGTGGCACTGTGCGTGTGAGGCCCTGGTGTGGGTCCGTGTGGGGCCCAGGTGTGGGGTCCACGTGGGGCTCGCATTCATGAGTCGGTGGTTGAGGTTGGTAGTTGGCCTCATGGTTGTGGTGGGTAGTTGGGTGCGTGCGGTGGCTGGCGAGGCTGGTTGTTGAGGGAGTGTTGGTGTGCACATGCTGACTAGTTGCTTGCACACGGCCACCTACACCTTCTGCGAGGCCTTTTAAGCCGGAGACCTCTGCCATGCACTACCCAAGCCTCCTCTCTTCCCTGCACTTCTCTCCGTCATGAGCACACCTCCTTCCTATTCTTCTTCCACTCATTCTCTCTCCCTCCACTCACCTCCCCACTCCCCTGTCTCTCTCTTTTTCTCTCTTTCTTTTTCTCTCACTCTCCCTCCCTTGTTTCTCTCCTCCCCGTGACCTCCTTTCTGCTAGGTGTGCTCGAGGGCCGGCGATGGTGTGCGTCGGCTCGTGGTGGTGTGTGGAGCTTGCATGGAGTGCTCCCGTGGTCGTGGTTGCGCCGGAGATCACCTGAGGTCATTTTCAGGTACTCATCTCCACCTCATGTAATGGAGAGCATGAAATTGGTAGAAAATGTTAGGATTGCATGAAACCTAGCTAAATTTACTTTCCTAGAGTTTATTGTGATTTTATGAGAATTTATGGTGGATTTGTGGCGGTTGGTATGTTTTGGGTCGTTTTGACCCTTCTGCCTTTGTAATTTTATATCTTAATGCATGGTGAATAGATTTTAGTTTTGTTTGTTGGGATTTGGAGTAGACTCGAGGGTCTACATCTTATGTTTTATGTAAGTTTTTTGGTGTTTGTTTAGCATGTCTGATCGGAGGTCCTAGTTGGGACGATTTCGAACTATAGGGTTTGGGTCGTTTTCTATTTTTTGCAAAATTCGACATACCAAACCATTTCGATATGCCATTTTTCTGTCAGATTAGGTCCTTTGGTCGATATTCGGTCGTTCGATTTTAGACGGTCGCTCGAATCAGGAGATTTCGGTCGACTGAACCAGTTTTCGGTATACCTAATTTGACCTGAGTGTTGACCGTTGACCTGATTCGGTCGATCGATCCAGATCGGTCTACTGAACAAGGGATTTTCGGCATACCGGACCTGTTTTTTGGCATGTGGATTCTAGACCCAAATGTGTTTATAAAATGTGTTTTCCGAGGGTTTTCTGGATTGTTGTGTTTTGTCCCATTGAGAGAGACTGTGGGCCGTCAGTGGTGGTCTCTTAGGACCCCTGATACGCCGTTTTGCTGTGGTTTTGGAAGAATTTTCAAAAATATGAAAATAGTTTTGGAAATGGATTTCAAGGAAATAGTTGGCTTGTTTTGGAAAATATTTTCCTGGTTTTCTGTGTGTGGTCCGAGACAGTGTGGGACTGTGTCATCGAGACTAGGGAATGTGACGACATTCTCCGATGGTCGGGTGTGGAGGTATGATACTCCTGCTATCGCTGTGAGCACTGAGGCTCGGGTGTCGTCGGGTGTGGAGGTATGATACTCTCTCCTGAGCACTGTGTGTGGAGGACGATGTGAGCAGACGTACCCTGTGGTGGCCAATGCGGGTGGGACACATGCCCCATAGCTAGTAGCGTCCTGAGAGATAGGACAGCCTTCCAAGGGAAGGGTTGCCTTTTGAGGGTTCTCCAGATAAGGAGAATTGCGAGACGGTGAACGCTTTTACACAGGATGGCCATCACCGTGGCAGTGCAGAACGCTAGGGTCTCTCTTAAGTGGACTGCGTGTAGCTAGAGTTAGGTTGCCTGGCGCCGGGCTTCCCTACTCATTGTGTGTGGTTTTGGCCATTGAAAGCCTTTGCTTGTGGTTTTGAGCTAATAGAGCCTTGGTTGTGGTTTTGGTCGATGTGGACCTGTTTTATGAGGTTTTGATAAACTAGTTTGCGAAATGAATTTAAAAGAAAATTGATTAGGTTTTGTTTTCCGTGGTTTTCCTTGGGGTGAGTATTGGGTGACTTTTGTCACTCATACATTTTTCCTTGTGCTTTTGGTTTTTATAGATGCAGGCATGCAGAGGGTTAGCGTAGTGCACATAGTTTGGAGTCTCCTAGCCGCATACATAGGTTCTTGGTAAGATATTTACTGTTTGCCTGTAAATTTTCCTATAATTTAATTGTTTTAAATTATTGTGGAAAATGAGGGGCGTGACAGTTTTTGGTATCAGAGCTCCAGGTTCACTAGGTTGCACTACACCTAGGGTGTCCAGTTTAGAGACTCCATAGGTTTTGCATGTATTGTAGAGTCTGCACCTGATTTTTCGTCATGGTTTTCTGGTTGTTACTTTGTCTGTAGTGTAGGAACTTTGCCTTTCTCCGGCAGGATGCCTCCTCGTGATCGTAAGTGTAGACACCCCAATTTTGAGCTCATTTGGCAGCAGGCTCCTCCGGTTGATGCTCTGGTCGCGACCACCAAAACCCTAGTCCACGTAGGTCCCAATCAGAACCACACTAGCCCACATGACCCAATAGAATACTAAAATCCATTAAAATTCACTGAAAACAAATAAGACATTAATCCAACTTAAAATCCACTGAAAAACAAATAAAACGCTTAATCTAGCTAAAATCTACCTAAAATTCCACAAAACCCTAATCAAACAAAATCCAATTAAATCCACTTAAAAATCCAACCATAAATCCTAATCCACTTAATCCAGCTAAAATCCACTTAAATCAACTTAATATTCGATAAAATCCTAATTAATCAAATTTTTAAACCCTAATCAAGTG
>JAMKQA010104280.1:0-10749 GCA_024699735.1 Posidonia australis | reverse complement strand
TTCACCCCCCCCCCCCCCCCTAGAGAAGCATTATTATCCTACACCATCCAGGTACACCACCCATTCCTCTCTACTCTTTAGTTTACCTGCATTGTTTAGTAACCGTTCTTGCTCAATTTTGCTTGCTTATTTGCCTGTATCGCATTTCATTTGGCTTGCAGACAACCGTCGACTCATGTGAGGCCAATGCCTCCTGAGCATGCGGTCGAATTGTTCTAGTGCCACCTTCCCTTCCTCCTTCATCCTTCACAGTGCCTTGACACTACGCTTGGGCTCTAGGCTGCTGTTAATGGCCAACCTGACTTAGACGTGGCCAATTGCACCCAATAAGGATGGTGGAAGAGGCTGAGCATCCCATTCTTTTCTTGCGCTTTCAGAGTATCCTTTCCATCCCTATTGTGGTCCTCAAGATGTCTTAGACACTTAGTAGCCCTTGTAAGCCCAACCATGGTCTGAGTAGGGCACGATGTCTAGCAAAAGAGTCCAGAGGACGGGGGAGGGCCTTAGCAATTTTTGATGCTTATCGACTACATGTTTTCCTTCGCTGTTTTCCACTTTTTGATATTGGTTTGCCGGATTGGGTTGCATTGGTTTCTGTTGCTGGTGGATGGCAATGAAAATCTATTGTTTGAAGCTCATTTCAGGGCCACAAGCCAATACTATGTGCAAGTCATGTGGTTCGGCCAGACTAAGCCAGGCTGGTTCTTATTGATCTACTATTTGTACTTTGATTCAAACTAGTTTTATGTCTCTAATGTTGAGTATGTTCTACTTGTTCCCACATTTGGATTCTTGTTTGGATTTCTGTAATTTACTTTGGGATGATGAAATGTTTGTTGTCTGGTGCCTATTTCTGGACCGTGGTTGGCCTATGCGGATGGGTTGCGTGGGTTGATTAGACCCCATTGCACAACCAGACTGAGTCCATCACCTTGGTTCTCTTACTCATAGTATTCTCCATTAGAATTTTCTATTTTAGTATTGTTCTCTATTTTGAATGGTGTGTTCATTTTACTTGCTTACATGCCTTACTTGTTTTATTCGTGCATCATCATGCTTTAATTGCAAACATTCAATTAACATTCACCAAATCCACTAAGTCTCAAAACATGGGCCTCACTAGCCAAAATCACAAATCTTGACTCCAAGACATTTTATCTTTTCTTTTGAAGTCACAAGCACATGGGAAACCATCTGTATGGTAAAAACCAAACCCTTCTGGCCGAAACTGCCGAAACATAGGTCACACTGGCCAAAACCACAAACATGTTGAGTCATGTTGCTTGGCGTTAAGTAACCAACTCTGGCCACAAGTAGCCACCGAGGTGCACTGCACTGCCACAGACCTGCCACCTAGCAAGGAGCAAAATCATCATGGGTTCCTCCCACCTAGAGAACCCTCTAAGAGCCAACCCTTCTTGGGAATGTTGTTCTGTCACTCAAGATGTTACCACCCATGGGGCACATGTGCACTACCCACCCTAGCCAACACCACAAGATCCATCCTCTCGACATCCTTCACACAATACCTAGATGGTGAGAGTGTCATACCTCTACACCCGACAGTACCTCGAGTCTTAGTACTTGGAGAAACTAGAGTATCATACCTCTAGGTTTGGACAACACTTCAACCTGTGGACCTTGACTTCCGCCTCATAAATGACAGTCAGGGAGTTTCATACCTCAAGGATCCAACGAACTCTTGCTTACAATATATGCGTCCCTGACTTCAACCTGGGTGATGCGCCTGAGCACCTAAGAATGTCGACACATTCCCTAGTCCATGCAACATGACCCATGGTATCTTGGCCCACACACAAAAGCCACAGAAATCTCTTTTCCAAACAGGGGCTATAATTCTTTTAAAAAGCATTTTCAACCATCTTTTATATCATCAGAAAACTTGACAAAATATCCACAAAACTAGTACACCAGGTGCCTATAATAGACTACCACTGATGGCTCACAATATAGACATTTAAAACTCCTCAGGCAAAGCCACAATGAATCATTTTTAAAATAGCATTCGAGCCTGGTTCAATATACTGAGATGGATTGGTTGATCGAACTGGGATTAGGCACTAGAAATGGTAGGCCAAAAATCATACGGTTGCCCAAAAATCTCTAGTTCGACAGACCAAAATTGATCGGTCGATCGAATCAGCCGCACAGTCAACACCCATAAGACCAAAATGCTAGAACGAATAAATTTGATCGATCGAAGTAGGGACCAAGGGGACTATTCTGAAGCAAAAACGGCATATTGAATCAATTCAGCATATCGATTTCTGTGATTACAAAAAACTAGCTTGAGTCCTATCCCATCACTTAGCCCAAATTGGGAGTGAGAGGTGGTCTCATCACACAAAATTACAAAATCTATGATAAACATAGGGTGTACATGTATGAGTCTACTCCAAAACCACACAAGAATCACTATAATCCATTGACTGTAGCTCAAAATATAAAATCATAAAGCCAAGAAGCTCAAAATGGTGAAAACACAATAAATGTCCATAATTGCTCATTAATTCACCATAAATTCACAATAAATTCTAGAAAAATAAATACACCTAGATTTCATGCAACCCTAGGCATTACTACATTTTTCATGCATTTCTACAAGAAATGTGAGGCATGTACCTCACGACGATTGTCGATTACCCAAACCAAACCATCAGTCGTCTGACCAGTCCATTGGAGACCACCTCTACCTTTGAACATCCTCGACTGCTCCTCGAGCTCACACGCCTCCAACGAAGAAGTCCAAGGTCCTCTAGCCAGCTCAATCACTCTGCACCACCTCCATCTCTCTCTTACACACACACTCTCACACGCCCAAGGATAGGGGAACGGAGGAGAAGGAGAATAAGGGAAGGGGCTTCGGGACACTCGTCACTACTATCGTGCACAGGAAGGAGGAGAGAGAAATGGCAGGGGAAAGGGAGAAGTGGAGTCATACCGGACAATCTCCGTCTCTCCTCTTTTTAAACGTACGGGAAAGGTTTGTTACACACGTGTTTGTGGACGTGGATTTGAGGGGGTTGATATAGAATCGTCGAGGTGTCCACTCACTTCATCAATTCTTGTGATCGCCAGTTGCCGATTTGCTTTTGCCAATTGACAAGGCACCATGGGGAGATTGTGGTGGTTGTAGTTGTGTGCGTTCTCGGTTCACTGGGTTGGTGGTAGGATGCTGCTCAGTGGCATCCTTGTGCTCATGTAATATCCTCCCCTTCAAAATAGACTAGAAAAATAGATACGGATTAGACTAGGCATAGTAAATGGGATAAGAAAAAAAAAATCATTATCCTACTTTGCGAACTGTCGTCGACTACGTCTCGGTTGACAAGTTCATTACCCTACTTCGTGAACTGTCACTGACTGTGTCTTGGTTGATATGTTCGTTATTCGACTCTACGAACTATCACCGACCGCATCTTGGTTGGCAAGTTCGTTATCTTGCTTTGTGAACTATCACCGATTGCATCTCGCCTGACAAGTTCGTTATTCTATCTTACAAACTGTCACTGACTGCATCTTGATTGATAAGTTCATTATTTAGCTCTACAAACTATCACTGGCTGTGTCTTGGTTGACAAGTTTGTTACCTTGCGAACTATCACCGACTGCATCTCGTTGGATAAGTTCGCTACTCTAGCTTCACGAACTATCAGCAACTGATCTACGTTGATAAGTTTGTTATCCAACCTTGCAAACTATCATCGATTGCATCTCGGCTGACAAGTTTGCTATTCAACCTTGTGAACTTTTCACTGATTGTGTCTCGGTGGACATGGTCATTATATAGTCTTGTGAACTATCACCGACTACACCTCGATTGACAAATTTGTTATCCAATCCTACAAAATGTCACCAACTATGTCTCAATTGACAAGTTCATTATCTAGTCTTGTGAGCTATTACCGATTGCATCTCAGTTGACAAGTTTGTTATCCTATTCTACAAACTATCACCAACTACGTCTCGGTGGACAAGTTTGTTATCCTATCTTGCGAACTATCACCAACTACATCTCAGTGGATAAGTTCGCTACTCCAGTTTCACGAACTGTCACCGATTGCGTCTTAAATGATGAATTTGTTATCTAACCCTGATCGATCGTATCTTGGTTGACAAGATTGTTATCCAACCTTCCAAACTGTCACTGACTACATTTCAGTTGACAAGATTGCAATCCTACCTTGCACACTGTCATCGACTGCATCTCAGTAGATAAGTTCGCTATCCAACCTTCACGAACTGTCACCAACTGCATCTTGGTTGACTAGTTCGTTATCATGCTTTGTAAACTATCACCGACCACATCTCGGTTGAAAAGTTCATTATCCTACTTTGCAAACTGTCATTGACCATGTGTCGGTTGATAAGATCTTTACCTTACCTTTGCGAGCTATCATCGACCGCATCTCAGTTGATAAGTTCATTATTCGACATTATGAACTATCACTGACCACGTCTTAGTTAGCAAGTTTGTTATTTTGCTTTGTGAACTATCACCAACCATGTCTCGACTAACAAGTTCGTTATCCTGTCTTACGAACTATCATCGACTGCATCTCAACTTCGTTGACTAGTTCGTTACCCTATGAATTGTCATTGACTGCATCTTGTTTGATAAGTTTGCTACTCCAGCTTCACGAACTGTCACCAACCGCATCTCAATTGAAGAAGTGTTCATTATCTAATCTTGCGAACTATTATCGACTACATCTCAATGGACAAGTTCACTATCCAACCTTGCGAACTATCACCAACCGTGTCTCAATAAACAAGTTCGTTATCATGTCTTACAAATTGTCACTGACAACCCTGCAAACTGTTACTGACTATGTCTCACTTGACAAGTTCGTTATCTAGTCATGTGAGTTGTCACCGAATGCATCTCAGTTGGCAAGTTTGTTATCTTGTTCTACAAAGTTTCACCAACTACATCTTACTGGACAAGCTCGCTATCCTACTTTGCAAACTATCATTGACCGTGTCTCGATTGACAAGTTCGTTTTCTTGTCTTACGAACTGTCATCGACTGCATCTTGGTGGATAAGTTTCCTACTCCAGCTTCATGAACTGTCACCGATTATATCTCGGTTGACAAGCTGATAATCCAACCCTACGAACTATCATCAACCACCTCTCAGTTGATAAGTTTGTTATTCAACCTTATGAACTATCACCGACTACATCTCGATTGACAAGTTCGCTATCCTACCTTGCAAACTGTCACCAACTACATATCGGAGGATAAGTTCGCTACTCCAACCTTAGCGAACTATCATCGACTGTATCTCGGTTGACTAGTTCATTATCCTGTTTTGCAAACTGCCACCAACCGCATCTCAATTGACAAGTTCATTATCCTACTTTGCAAACTATTGCCGACCACATCCATGTTGACAAGTTTGTTACCCTACCTTCGTGAAATGACACTGGCCACGTCTCAGTTGATAAGTTCATTATCCAGCTCTACGAACTGTCGTCGACTGCGTCTCAACTAACAAATTTGTTATCTAGCTCTATGACCTGTCACCAACTGCGTCTCGATTGACAAGTTTGTTATTCTACTTTCTGAACTGTCATTGACCGCATCTTAGTTGACAAGTTCATTATCATGCCTTGTGAACTATCACTAGTTGCAACCCAACTGGCAAGTTTTCATGCCCCCTCTCTCTAGGTTGATATCACAAACTATCTGGGTGACACCATCAGCTGTCTAGACGACATCTGTCAAGTGTCTCTACCCGAACAGCAAGTCTAAAATCTTCCATGCCCCTCTTTCTGGGATAATATCCCAAACTATCTGGTTGATAGGTCTATCAACTTATCATGCCCCTCTATTGTGTGGCAAGCTCGATAGTCTTGTTTGGGCATCCCACTATGTGAGTCTAATAGCTAGTCATTTCCCTCTTTTGAGACCGATCAGCCACCAAATCATTCCCAGCGCTGGCATACATTGCTACCTTACCTTGCATCGGCATTTCATGCATCATCATGTGCATCATGCCTCATTGCATGCATTGTCATATTGCATTCAATGGATTGCATCAACACTGCACACACCATTGCATGCATCATCGCATCTCATTGCATTACATCATATCGCGGCGCTGCATTGCACTACAACACATCATCACACAAAACATTCATGTCGCATTACTCTACATCGCATTACATCGCACCCGCCTCACATGAGTGCTAGGTGTGTCCAATTTCCCTTGGTTATGTAGCCAAGCAATTCAATCCAACCTGCTTCTATTTGTTCTCCTCCTCCTTGCGACTTCACTCCTCACAAACGAAGTCCTACTTTTCCTAGATCCTTGTGCCAGACAGATGAGAACCAATCTACCTCTCTCACATGACTTCACTCTACACAGACGAAGTCCCACTTGCCTTGGATCCTTGTGCCATATAGGCAGGATCCAATTTGCCTCTTTTACACGTCTTCGCTCTGTACGAACTAAGTACTTGCTTGTCCTTGGATCCTCGTACCAGAAGGACGTCTCGTTAGCATCATGGGCCACTAGTCATTATGATCAATGCATCTATCGAATAAGCAACTCAAGGCCAACAGCAAAAACCACGCTCCAATAGACTCAGGCTGGGTGTCTTGTCAACCCTAAGCAACGATCTTAGTTCCCTCAACCTCGCTCAGGGAAAGGCATCTGTAGATACCTCGGTTTTGTAGTCATTTGTCAATGAACTCCTCCTGAAATCGCTTGCTCTAGTTGCAATGAGGCATTACCCAACCAATACCCCTAAAATCCAATCTAAAATCCCAAACCAATCCAACACCATGAAACCAACATCGAACCATAAGCCCAAAGCCCATTAGTGGTTCATGCACTTAGGAAACAGGCTCAAAGTCTAGCAATCAGGCCCAGCAATAGATCTCTCCCATGTAGTAACTGCATGCTGCCATAGTGGGTTTTTGTCGTGGATAGCTACGGCGGGTTGGCATCGTGGATGCCCTAGATCAGTAGTGCCACAGTAGAGTTCATCGATCGATTCACCCCATGGACCACTGGCTTGTTGCTCTCTATTGACGTGCATGGCTTTAGGTGCACACCTTGGTGCGCCTTGACCACCACGCCCCTCTTCCAAGAGTAAAATCCCAATCCAATCCTATGAACCAATCTCCACTGACCATTTGAATTCCCATTGCAATCCATGCAAACTGTAGCATTATAAGAGCAAACCCTTCATGTACGTGAAGGGGCACCGAAAGAAGATCCGAGCTGCGGTATCCTAGAGGCCAACCCAATGTCCATAAATCATAGCCAAGCCTCCCTTCTCTGGCCACAACCTTTCTTAACTGGCCACACATCCTTAGCCAACGTTGCCCATGCCTTCCACACCTTGCATCTCACAGAGCATGCCCAGCCTCAACAATGTCATAAACAAACCTTGCTGCCTTCGTCGCACCTCCAGCAGTCGAACCAGAGGGTCGCCGTCAATCACCAATGCCAGGAAGGACAACCAAGCCTCCATGCAGGTAACTTTCAACATCCCCATGTATTTGAATCCTCTCTTGTGTAACTCGATCTCATTTCTCTTGTTTGCATGATTTCCAATCGAATTTTCATTGGTTTTTTATCACGTCATCGCACTGTTATTGTTTTCTGATGATGGGTTCACCATCCATGTGAGGTCTTCAACCGTTGAGCATGGGCCATGACCCATCACCACATTTGGCATCCGTTTTTCTCCCTTCCTATCTTCCTTACTACTTGCCATAAGCCACATTCAAGCCCTTAGCCTTCTTGGCCTTCACCATGGCTGTTGGACCTAAGGAGGCTGATGAAACTCAACAGCAAGGCATGGAGGATGAGGCATGCAACCTCATTTTGATTCCTCTGTTTTAATATGTTCTCTAGCATTCCCTTTTGCTTCTCAAATGTTTGCTTATTAGTATGAAATCATTTAGAATTAAGATTTGAACAAGGTAGACTCACGACATGAAACTACAAATCCTGGTGCACGTGCCTATGGATGTGGATTTAGGGGTGTTGATGAAGATCGTCGTCGTGTCTACTCACTTCGACATCCTTTGTGATCACCACTTGCTGATTTGCTTTTGCCAATTAATAATGTACCTTGCAAGAGTCACGGTTGTGAATGATGTAGGTTCTTCGGTTCACTGGATCGACAACAGGATGTCATCCAATAGTGTCCTCGTGCTTTGTAATCTTCCTTTCCTTCAAAATAAACAATAAGAAAATAATTCTAGATTAGCTCTAAGTGTAGTAAACAGTAACAAAAAAACAACAAATAACATGAATAAATACAAACTAATACTAACCGAGGGTTGTCCCCGCATGCATATGCCATGGGCCATTCTATGTCATGCAATGGATTTATGTAAAAATGAATAAATTGTAAAGATACTCCCTTCACCCTCATACACTATGGAGTCGATGGAGAAAGTGGAGGCTTGACGGAGCTCCTGAGTGTGCTTTGGCTTCAAAAGGCTAGGATCTAGATTACCACCAGGGACTGAGACAGAGTGGGGCTATAGATCTCTCTCCCTAGACCTCTCTCTCTTCTTCTAGGGTTTCTGTTGGCTCCTTAGGGTTTTTGATGTGGCTCCCCTCAAACTTTTGACCTAGGGGTCTATTTATAGAATTTTGGGGTCTAGATCTCATCAATGATGAGTGGGAGATCAATGACCAATATCAAATTCATAAAAATAGTGAAAAAATCACTTTTTAGATGTCATCGTTGATACGACAGGCGACAGAATCATCTTGTCATCACCCATATGGGCGACAAGTAGATGGATTCTGGATTCTCTGTACGTGATGAATCAGTGCTTGACTGGTAATGAAATTTGGCACGTCAGCTAGTCACCGCATGCATTGGCATTAAACAACTAAAATGGAAAAATTCTAAAAATTAAGATCCCAAAATATCTTCATGCAAATCTATTAGCCAATAACGACCAAATCACTAATTTAAAAGCGTCTTTTTAATAGAAAGATTTTAAATAAATTTCAAATTCAATTTAAATTTAAAATAGTAAGTAAATCAAATTTGAAAATTTAAATCTTCAATAATTACGTAAAGAATCAGTTAAAATCAATGATATATTAGATAAAACCTAGATTGGTAATCATATAGATATTTTGGATATTATCTTTATTTTTTAGCATTATCTTGAATTAAATATAGTTATTACATTAAAAATGTGGTAACTTATCATAAAATCTTATTTTTGGTAAAAATAAAGATTAGTAATCTTAATTATCAAGTCATCCAAATTTCTAGAATTTTCTTAGATTGATTAACATTTATAACAATTTATATGATATGCTTAAATATTTAAATGTTGGAAAATCAAACAAATCACAATAATTATGGGAAAATTAATGATAACACTTATAAATATCCCATATGTCATATTATGGCCTGAGATGACAAAATATGAGGAGAGAGAATCCCCACGATGCTGTCACCTATTGATATGGTGCCATGACATGTCGTCGCTTGCTCAGGCAGCGACTAGTCATGTCGCCTATTACATAGGCAACATCATGGTCTTTTACAGTTTATTTCCTATCTTTTAGTTGAATCCTCAGAGATATCTACAAAACCCAGAAATACTTCAGAAATTCCATGAAATCATAAAAACATCTTCTTTAAGATTAAAATACTCAAATCTGCTACTAATTTGTGTAGGGTGAGAGTGTCAACTCTACCACATCCATGACTCACACACAAAAAATGTTCAAGGGTCTTGAACCTGCCACTAGCTCGAGCGGTTTTCTTTGCCACAACTAAGGACCTTGAAACAAGTAAAATCAAGAATGTTTTTATAAAAAATCATGAAAGGTCTAGAAAAATATTTTATAAATCCTTAGCTGAGTGATCTAAGGTGCCTCCATGAGTTCGTATTCTATACGAACTCTAGGTAATGCGAAAATGAGATATCTAAAGTGCCGACATCGTGGCCTTCCCCCTTGTGCATCTCTCACGAGTTGCGTGTGTAGAAAACCAAGTTTAGTGTAGTGGGCAGAGTACTAATGTTTTCTGTTTTGATTAGGTTTAGTGGCTTCTAATTCCCAGTTTCTTCTCTGTTCACTACAAGAAAATCTACATTTAGCGAGGACAATATTCCTCACTAAGTCCTTGTGGATTCCTCGCAAAATCCTCATTACAAAATTTAACGAGGACGTAGCGAGGAATAATTATCCTCGTAGCTATGTAACTCATTAAATCAAATACTGCGATGATATATCCTCGCAATGTGCTTGTGTAAATTTAGCGAGGATATTACAACGAAATATTTCCTCGTAATGTCCTCGCTAGATCCTCATAATTCCGTAGTAAATGCTCGCTAAATATCATGAGATTGTATCGTCGTTCCAGTATTAGCGACAAAATTGCGAGTATATAGCGATGACATTCCTTCACAAATTACTCGCTAAATATCGTTATTTTTGCGAGGATATAGCGAGGAAATGTCCTCGTTAATACTAGGCAGTTAAAAAAATAATAAAACAGTACATTATTTAATTGAACCTGCTAAAATTTAGATTCATATACGTGGTAAAATGACATTCAAATACATTCACAAGTACATTAAATTACACGTATACAGATTTTATAAAAAAAAAATTCATTCGATTATACATCATAAGATTTTACACATTCAAAGTTTTTACAAAAAAGTAGCTAATACAACACTGAAATATCTTAATACAAGTCGATAAATATAATACAAGGCAAAAC
>JAMKQA010104279.1:0-16453 GCA_024699735.1 Posidonia australis | reverse complement strand
AATTACTTGTCTACATCAATTGCTCTCATCTTTCTCTTGTATGTTATATTGATTGCTTGAGTAGTTAAGCTGTTTATACGTATAAAATAATCACCTTACATGTAATTTTTCATTCACCTGTAAAAACTGATATAAGTAATTAAAAAAGTGTTAATTCTCTATTCACCCCCCCTCTAGAGGAGCTATTCGATCCTACAGTCTTTAGGACTATTGTCTTTTTGTTTAGTGATTTTTCATCTTCCTTCTCTTTCATTTGAATCTCTTAGGAAGTAAGGTTACCAATTAAGTCTTTAAGTGAGTAGTTTGAAAGATCATTTGCCTTTTCAATAGCAGTTGTCTTTTTCTCCCATTCGGGAGTTAAAGACCTTAGGATTTTTCTTACAAGATCATTTTGAGAGTAACTTTTGCCAAGTGATTGTAGGGAGTTGGTTATGTCACTAAACCTTGTGATCATTTCCTCAATGGGTTCATTTTGTTTTATTTTAAACATTTCATATTTGTGAACAAGCATATTTATTTTTGTTTCTTTTACTTCATTAATGCCTTCATGTGTAACTTCCAAAATGTGTCATGCTTCATGTGAAGTTTTACAATTAGAAATTTTATTAAATTGCTCTTGGCTAATAGCACAAGATAAGATATTTAAACTTTTACCATCAAGTTGAGCCAAGACTTTCTCTTTATTATTTCATTCTCTAAAAGATATAGAACTTAATGTAAAGTAATTTACAACAAAATCCCATAGCTCAAAATTAATAGATTTCAAATAAGTGATCATTCTACACTTCCAATAACTATAATTCATACCATCAAAGAAAGGGTGTTTAGTTATACTTTGTCCTTCTATAACATGATTATTATTATATAAAGATGATAATAAAGTCATTTATCTAGTAGATAATTAATCTAGATTCTAGATAACCTATTCTGATACCAATTATTGGATCAAATGACTTCTCTAGAGGGGAGGTGAATAGAGAATTTACTTAGTTAATTATGAGATTTTGCTTTTCTTTAATTTATGCAAGCAATTCACAATATGTTTAAGTATGGAAGGAAATTCAAGCAATGTCAAACAAAGAAAGAGATGAGAGACAATGACAGTGACACTATAAATTATAGTGGTTCGACCAACCTCAACCTAGTCTACTTCTCAAGAATTTCTCTTGAGATTTTCCCTTTAATTCAAATCAAAACTTACTTGTTGAACAAATCCTCGCTAACATTGCAAACCACGGATCCTTCTCACACCTGAAGAAGCTTGATGCAGAACTTCTTTACAATTTATGTTTACAACAAATCACTATGATCTCCCAACACTTTGGCCAAGGATTTAGAAATGAAGGCTCTATTGAAATGGCTAAGGAGTATTGAAAATGTAGGAATTGAACTTAGACTTGTAGGACTTGAGCTTGAGTTTGCTATTAGTGCTTAAGTGTCCTTTCAAGGGGTAATTAGAGCTCTATTTATAGTACATGATTGAGCTCAAGTTGTGTCTAATGGCTATAAGAAATATCTACATTGGACTCCTGATTCGTATGAAGATTTTCTTTGGTCGACTAAATATTTGCAACGGTCAGAATGATCGGTATGTCGAAATTCACTAAAGTTTTTACCATTCAGATTCCATTAACCGTTAACCCTGTTACTTAACTATTTATCCATTTTGGTATACCGACAAAATTCAGTATGCTGAAAATAAACTTGAACCTATTTCTTATTATTTTTTAAGGATTTCCTACTAGGTTCATAGATATCCCTATTTACCTAGGATTTTGACTTAGGTTGGAAGATCATTACATATCCTAGATATTACATCAAGAAATAGGAAAAATTACATCAATTTTGATACAAATATATTTTGACTAAAATAATCCTTTGGTTTTCTTGATTTCTTTATGTCTTCATAATTCTTCCATCAATCTTCAGAATAGCCTTTGTAATTCTTCTCTTTGGAGCTTGCCTTGACTTCAGATGTCTTCTCGTAATAATCTTCTTAGTTTGTCCTTGTAATACTTTTCTTGTATATGCTAAATATTTCTCAAACACATGCATTAATATACTTTTGAAATGTACTTTGTTATCATTTAAATAAAATACTGAGTGGCCTTTTTCCAACAACACCAGGCAACCGACTTTAGCTTACAAACAACTACTAAAGCACATTACACTGTCAAGAGCTTCCTCATCCTAGGTTTCGAAGAATCCTTAGAACTGCCTACTAATGGGACGTCACCAAACGTGAGATACGTACATATCTTGTCTTGGCCAACAGTTGTAGAGTACGCCTCTCTCGGTGTTCTAGGGATCCAGACTACCTAGAGGTTTTTACCCTCCTAACCCTACTAGTCTAGAAAATTTCGTACCTCAACCTCAGACTAATGCTCAACTACCTAGAGATATCGTCATACCTCCAGGTCTAGCCAACATGATCTTTGGTCTCTTGGTACCAACAAAAAAAATAAACAGAAAAGGACACATTTAAATCATTATTTCAATATCACAAGTAAATCCTTGTTAACTACAAGAGTGTTCATTTTAAACTAGAAAGCCTCAACTAAACCATAGTCCGCAATAAAATTGTTCACAAGACAAAATGTGCCAAAGTCAACAGCAATTTCCATATAAATGCATATTCATTTATATGCAAAGCATCAACTCTTTCAACTATTCATATATCATTACATGCTAAAGGAATTAGTTGATATACTAAAACATGAGGACCCATGTGTAATTTTCCATAAGTGCAACGGTTAACCAAAATCAACAAAAAATACAGTTAATATTCCACAAATATGGGATCTAGTGTGCAATTTTCTACAAGAGTAACAGTTAACCAAAATCAACAGAAGGCATAGTTGATATTCCACGAGTATGGGGGTTGGTGTGCAATTTTCACACTACAATAGTGAATAACTCAAAACCAACATAAACACATTAGTCATGCACATGGGAAGCAGGAGGAGGAGGAGGCTCGCTGATGACACATATGACGATGCATGCAAACGGTAAAAGGAAAGAAGCATGCACATTGAAGAAGCCACTAAATGAAGCTTAGTCTGAGCACACGACAAATGCCTGGAACACATGCACAAGAGAAAGAAAAAGAGAGAGTACCTCGTTGGAGAAGAAAACAACCCAACACCTTGATCACCGGACGTCGGAGTAGTCCTCACCACTACTCCGATCACCTCAACTCCAATCCAACTAAACTCAACACCTTCCCAAACATAGAGAAAAATGAGAATCTTATGCATGCACGTAGCATGGAAGGAGAATTCAACTCAAACCCAAACCAGACTTACCTCATAGTGTCTAGGAACCCAACGAGTAGCTATGTCTTCCGAAACACCAAGATCTTGCCGCCAACTTCTTGAAACCTCACATTGATCTCCACCTCTCTCTCAAACCCTGGTGCAGATTCAAACCAACAAGAAATCCAACAGTTAGCAACCAATAGAGAGAACACGTAGGGAACCCAAAAGCAGACCCGACAACTCACCTCTGGCTCCCTCTATCTGGGCTACTGATCAACATCGGGAAACCATGGACAGACATCCACGAAGGAGCT
This sequence comes from Posidonia australis, assembly GCA_024699735.1. NCBI lineage: Eukaryota > Viridiplantae > Streptophyta > Magnoliopsida > Alismatales > Posidoniaceae > Posidonia > Posidonia australis. The sequence continues at coordinate 12,882 of JAMKQA010104279.1, read as the reverse complement.
GGAGCGATCATCAAGCTTTCCTAGGCACATGCAAGCTCACAGCATCCTCCTTCCTCCAATGATTCCTCACACACACACACACATCTCTTCTCCTCCTCTTTTCTGTTTCTCCTCTTCTTCTTCTCCTTCTCACCTCTCTCACTGATGTCTCTCAAACACTAGTGATAAAACAAGAGTGTGTTAGCTTAAATAGCCTCTCTTTGATCACTATTAGGGATCTAAGTGGTGTGTTGTTCCCATGCAGATGTCATGTGTTTCCCTTCAACACCTGTAAGGCCACCACCAACAACTGTTAAGCAACAACACAACATACACCATTACATGTAGAGTCCCATGCAAAAAATCCGAAAATCACTAAAATCCATTATTAACCATCCACATTCAATAGATCATGGAACCCATCAATTCCAAAAATCCTTATTCCAATTACATTTTATTTTTCATGTGCATCATGGGAGTTCTAAGACCTAAATATCAACCTCGAAGAACCCTCAAGGCATTAATCCTGAGATGATCAAAATGCGCCAAATATAGGCAAAAACTCCAAGAAAGAAAATAAAAACTTCGGATGTTATAGGTAGAGTAAAGGAAAATTAAGAATAATTAAGAGAATAAAAGGAAGAACTTAAGAAAGCTTGACATTATGAAAGAATTCAAATTTTAAAAAGTTAATAAATGATGTATAAGAGAGTTCTTTCATTGTCTTTCCTTGTTTTAAGTAAGATATATTTGAAAAACCCACCCTTATTCTTTAAACCTCTTTCATATCCTGAAAGGACAAAATATACTCATGACTCACAATTGTTCATGTGAGAAATTGAAAATTATTTTTGCTTATTTTATGAAATTGCTCATGCCATGTTAGTTGTCACATTGTTGTTGTTTTTTTCTTTTTTGCTAAAATCAACTATTTTATTGAGTAAAATTGCACAGTTGCAAAAATGGGTAAACAAATCCACACATGACCCCACTTTTACTCGAAAGAAATGTTGAATATTGAGAAATATTATCCCATAAAAAAAATCCAAATTTAAAGTGAAAAAACTAACCATTGTGGAGTAGTTGATCAATTATTTACTGGTTTTCTATACTCCCTTGGAATTTGTAATTTTTAACAAATTTCAGGGTGTTATTATAATTTGTTCAATACCTAGGCTTCTCCCAGACCACTTCTAATGAGAATTTGTTAATTACTATGAAAAAACCTTATTACGATCATCACACATGTGTTCTCGAATAAAATTCATGTATTAATGGTAAAATGGAGAAAAAGATGTGTAATTGTATATGTTTGAATAAAATGTTGAGATTAACATATGATTTTCATATATGTTCGAATTTAATGTTGAAATTAATATGTGATTAACATATATAATGTAGAAAAAAACACCATATCAAAACATATATTATCAAACATAATTTTGATAAAATACATGCTCAAGCATGATGACATTTTTCATATAAGATACGAAATCAAATGTGTATAACCGAATGTGATCATGTCGTTGTAAATACATGATCTATCGTAATAAGAAATACAAGATCAAATATACGTATAATTAAATATAACATAGATAAAATACATGATTTATTGCAAGAGACATAAGAGATTAAATACACGTATAATTGAATATAATATTAATAAAAATACATGATCAAGTATGACTGAATTGCAATATAGAATACAAGAATAAATATGCATATAATCAAATGTGATTTTGATTACAAACTCGTGATCTAGTAAATGGAATATGAGAACCCAATATAATGCCGATTAAAATGCATGCTCTATTTACTGCAATACAAAATACAATATCAAATATGTGTATAATCATATATGATGTTAATTAGAATACATGATCTATTGCAAAAGAAAATAGAAGATCAAATATATGTATGGTAGAATATAATGTTAATAAAAATACATAATTTAATAATTATATGAAGTTTAACATAAATCAAATATAGTATTGATAAATATGTCATAGGACACGCCTTAGTGTGAAATCAAATATAATATCAATTCAATTGTGAAATCAAGCATAATTTAATTAGATTAATATCAAAATAAATTAAATATTTTTTATTTGGACAATAAATTTTTTATTGATAAGGAAGAAGAGTACAAAAATAAAAATAAGGGAAAAGAGAATACAGACCCATCAATTACTAGTTTGGGTTAGTTTGAAAAAACTTCTCTTCAAAATCCATACCTTTGGGAAAAAGAAGAGAAGGAAAAGACTAACCAGTACTCTTTCTAATATGTAAATTAGGAATATCCCACCTATCAAGATTACATATGCCTTTCAATTCCCTAGGAAACTCTGAAAAATTATGATAAACCTTATTACAATGCTTCCGACCACCCTCCGGGGCTAAGAAATCTGCCACACCATTCGCCTCCCTATAACAATGAGAAACACAAACACTGAAATTTTTGATGATACGACTCCACCAAGGATAACTTTTCCAACCAACAGGAAACTTATGTTGAAGCATGTTAGCCACCTGCAACGAATCAGATTCAACAACACATGCTGAGATGTTATAAAAATCACATAGAGAAAGCATATCCCAAACCACCCTAACTTCAGCCTCATTATTAGTAGCAAAACCATAAGAATAGGAGAATGCCAACCGCACTCTGCCAGAAAAATCCCTGACCACGCCTCCACCATCGGCACCCACCCTAGAAGAAGAACCATCCACATTTGCCTTGAATCCAAACCAAGGAATCCAATGAATAATCATGTACCACCCTTGAAGCACAGCCAATGAATAATCATGTACCACCCTTGAAGCACAGTCGACACATGGAAACCAGCCTGATGTAACGCTTAAACCCTACCCCCCATGAACTCAAGACGTGAATACCTCAACATAGTATTGCACTCTGCCACAATCTGCATAGAAACCCACCATCAGCTGTGATAAATACCCAAGAACCTCTTTTTGCACCTCTCATTCCAAACATGCCAACATATAAATCCAGGAAGGATTCCCATCAGAGTATGCCTGTAAGGAGAGAGCTTAGCTCTAGCATGTCACAGAAGGATAGTGGAAATAAGATCAGCTGAAGTATCCACACCAAGGAGGCTAGCAAAAAATGACCACACTCTAGCACCCAAATCACTATGAAAAAGAAGATGATCTAGCGTCTCTATTTGAGGTGAAAGACAACAAATACACCCCGAAGCTAACTGAACAACTCTGGATTGAACGTTGCCATCAACCGCAATAGCATTCCACCCAACACGCCACATAAAGAGAGCCATCTTTGCAGGAATTAAAGGAGACTAAATCCACTTAATAGAAGAAGTAGAAAGAGAGGAGGCCTTAGAAATAATTTGCCAAACACTTTTAATGGAGAATTTACCGTCAGAGGAAGGCAACCATACAAACCGATCAGCATTGCCACCTCTATCCATGTGCAAGTTCTTCAGAGCATTCTACATAGCCAAGACATCCTCCATGTCGCCCACAACATGATCAATAAATAATTCCAAATGGAAGAAAACATCCACCACTTTGACACCAAGATCAGCCCAAGAAGCACATGACAAAAGGTTTAACAAAATACCTTTGTCAAACCACTTATCTCTCCAAAAATAGACATTCCCTTTATCAATAAGCCAGCAAGAATTATCCACCACCTAAGGCATAACAGTCATAAGAGATGTCCATCTCATCCAAGCAAAAGAAGCCAAAGGAGCCAACCAACCCAGCTTATCAACCTTATATTTGGTAGAACAAAAACTACTCCACGATGATTCTTTTAACAACAATTTCCAGTAATTTTTAATTCTAAAGAGAAGATGTACATCAACCATTTTCTAGATGGCCAAGCCAAAATTATCCTTGGGATTTGTGCAAGTGTCCCAATTAACCCAATGATGTAGTCATTTCCCCTCCTTAACACCCCCAAGGAAATTCCTAAGCAACATATCAATCTCACCCATGATGATATACGGAATCTTCAACACTGATAAAATATGAATCGAGATGGAAGACAAAACATTCTTCACTAGAACAAGCCTACTAGCCATGCTAAGAAACCTACCATCAATACAAGATCTGATCTTCTCCACCAAAGGCCTAACATATATGCTTTTAAACCTACCAGCCGTAATAGGAGCACCTAAATATAACAACAACCACTTTCCCTTAGAAAAACCAGTGCCAAGCTCAATGGACTCATTTTTCTTAGTAGAGCTCCTCCAATAATAATGGCATTTATTCCTCCCCATACGTTGACCCGACGACCTCTCATTCAAAGCTAGAAAACCCATTAGGCGAGACACAGAAAGTCGATCACCTCTACAGAACAAAAGGGCATCATTTGCAAATAATAAGTGGGAAGGCCCAAATCCCTTACTAGACGTTACATATCTCTGACAATGTCCCATATCAAATAAAAGAAGCAATCCCTCTACTAAGAACCTCCTGGGCAACAATAAACAAAGTAGGGGATAAGGGATCACCTTACTTAAGGCCTCTAGAAGACTTGAAGAAACCAGCTTGAGTTCCATTTATTAGAACAGAAAACCAATTGTTGGTAAAAGTCTGACTAATCAGATCAACAAACCTAGTAGAAAAACCAAACCAGTTGAGCATCCTAAACAGGAAAGACCACTTCATACGATCATAGGCTTTAAGCATGTTCAACTTAAAAACCACATTCCCACCCTTGCACTTTTTATCAACATCAATAATCATCTCCTAAGCTAGTTGGATGTGGTCCAACATATCCTTGCCATTAACAAAACCAGCCTGCTCAACATTAATAAGTCTAGGTAACTAGTCCACCAACCTATTGTTTAGAATTTTAGAACAAATCTTAGAAGCAACATTCCCCACACAAATTGGCCTAAACTGGGCAAAACAAACAGGATTATCCACCATAGGAATCAGGCTAATCAAAGAAGTAGAAAACTTCTATGCATCATGCCACCCTCAAAGAAATACGTGACTAACTCTAGAAGGTCTTCTTTAATGATATCCCAAGCAGCCAAATAAAAAGAGATAGGAAAACCATTTGAGCCTGCAGTCGTACCGACAGGCATAAACCTAAGCGTATCAAGAACCTCATCCCTATCAGGTAATCTAGAAAGGCTCACACAGTTCTCCTCAGAAACCAAACTAGGAATAATATCAATAAGAGAATCATCCACATCACACCTATTAGAAGTAAACAACTGTTGGAAGAAAGAAATACCAGCATCCTTGATTTGATCCACATCATGAATCCAACCACTGTCCACATCCCTGATGGCATGAATAAAGCTTCTATGATGCTGAAGCTTCACCTTATTATGGAAGAAGGATGTATTTTTGTCACCTGCCATTAACCACTTACAATGAGCCTTCTAGAACTAGAATTTCTCTTCCCGTCTAAGAGCAACCTGTAAGTCATCCTGAGCCTTACCCAACTCGACCAAAGACACAGCTTGGAGATCCAAATCACGTAAGCACTGCAAATGAGCCACTTCATCCTCTGCCTTTTTCACATAGGCAAAGATATCCCCAAAGCACTCTTTGTTCCATCTCCTAAGATCATCCTTCAAACGAGATAATTTAAGGAACCAACCAAATGATTTGTCCCTATGATCCACCACTGGTTGCCTCCACGACTCAATAATAACTTGCATACACCTGTTGTCTTCCAACCAGACATCCAGAAACCTGAAAGGACAAGAAACCCCATCCCAAATCTTCGAGAGACCAATAACCAAAGAAGCATGATCGAAATGATTTCGAGCATTTATTTTAGGGTTAGCAAGCATGCATCTACATTTTGATACAAGCAAGCGATTAGCCAAGAATGACCGATTTTTTGGTGATGGAGGTGTCTAACACCTTTCCCATGCATAACAAGAATCCTTATCCTTTCTCTAGCCAGTAGTAACCGAAGTGTTGCATCCTTTAGGTACGGAGCACACATACATTCATTCATTTGCATACATTTGCATTGTTTTCTTGCATTCTTATACATTTAAGTTTTTCCTGTCTTTCTGTTAAAAGACTAAGTAGCGACTCCTTTTCATTATCCTTTTCTTTATCTTTATTTGGTTTTTCGAGTCAAGTGTCCTTTTTCGGATTCATCATCTTTGTCGTGACCTTATCGGGATTCTTCGTGTGCTTTCATGCATGAGGAGTCAGTGGTTCCACTAGCATGATCACAGATACAGTGAGGCTTGTGGACTAGGGCGGTTGGACTCCTACATGGGGTGATTTGCCGTGGTAGTGTAGTTGAGAGAAGTTGGAGTCTTTAGCAACTACTTGTAGCCAATCGATCGTCTGTGGCCAAGGTGACACGACGAGTTTTGTTCGTACTGTGTGTGGTTTTTTTCGAGATGGTTTTCAGACACGAATTCGAATGCACGAAATGGTTATAAAGTGCATGTGATTTCAAAAAGAAATGGTTATGATTTGAAAAGGGCAAGGTTTGCAAAGTGAATTCTTGGATAATTGTGAATAGGTTTTATAGTTTTGGAAATCCTTCTAACTCGATTTTTGGTAACTGTTATTTGTAAGTTTTCGTGGTTTTCGTTGTGATTTTTGGTAAGTGCGTATTGGGTGGCTTAGATGTCACTCACTCGTATATTGTTTTGGTTTTCTTCCAAGTGCAGATTTAGAAGTGTAGTCCAGTCCTAGTGCATATTATCTGGAGCCATAAAGCCATACACACAAGTTCTGGATAGCATTAGTTGTTAAATTTTATGATTAGATTTAGTTTTCACAGTATATTATATGATAATATGCTTTGGAAAGTACTGATTTGTAGTGCATAGGGGCGTTACAATTCTAGACTCGTGAACCTACACAACTAGCTAATATAATTGGATTTGAGTTCAAAATCGTTGCTATTGGTATTTGAAAGTCTAATGCAATATGGTTGTGCAGTTTTTACTGGGTAACATCTAGCTTCTAAGGCTAGAGGTGGATCATGTATTTCATCAGCCATTTTAGATTGTTTCGGTTCAACACTGGTTAGAAAATGTATTGAATCACATATCTACACTTGAGATGCATTTTTGGTTGATGCAACCATCTAGCACTAGATCGTCAGGAATAGTTATGGAACCAAAAATGCATTTTAAAAAAGAGAAAGACCCCACGATCCCAACTGGCAAAAGATATGCATCTTGAGAATAAATGGTAGGGTTAGCTTGTTGAGTGCCCAACAGTGCACTTACCTCTTTTAGAAAGATGGTGAGCTCTCCAAAAGAAGTGAAAAAGTATGGATAAGTGGATTCCATAGCCTGCAAAGACCAAAAAGTGCCTTCCAATCGATGGATGACATAGCATCTAGAGAACTTGATAGAAACTGACTTCCTCTAAGCGTTCTTGATACTTCTTCAGCGCCCAAGAACGAAAACTTTGAACCCAAATGAGTTGATAAGCCTTGCTATCACGATCATTTTCTGGAAAGGCCAAAAGCTGCCCAAGAAAAACAAAAGTAGGTTGACAGAAAAGAGAACAATGAGAAAAAACCTTCCCATTCACAAGGAGATTCATCAGATGGTGGAGAATTGTTTCCAGTTGAAGCTGCACATAATCAGAAGGAGATGAAAAATTTACCACTCTAGGCATGATGAGGAATGTCACCTAAGTCCATGAGGCCAATAAGGGATTCCTTAGCAACAGAAGGGATAGAGAGAAGAGAAAAATTGTTGTGCACTCAGAAGACAAGTAGAGGAAGGCTTAATATAAGCATGAGCACCCCTTGAGAAGGGAAACAATCACACAAATTAGATATTTACTTCCTAATTAGTAGCAGCAAGGTGGAAAAGATAGTAGCCTGATTCGAGTTGTTAAATGTAGGACAATATGCATCAACATTGAACGCAGACTACTATGCGTTCAACACCTAAAGACAAAAAGGAAATAATCTAAAGTATAAAACACTGTACATCACGTGTTTAACGTTGGCAAAAGGAAAAGAAGAAAGAAAAAAGATAAAAGCTAATGTAATTAGCAAAAATGAGGTCAATCCCCTTTGCCCAACACCTAGGAATATCATGGGCTTCATATTCACTAATTAATGTGTCGTAAAACGACAATTTTTGTGGAGAGTGTAGACTACACTCAACGAAAGGAGACTGGATTATGACAAATTACATCCATGTATGTGTCAATCCGATCTAGATAATGAGCCAAATTCCTGAGCCATCCCGGAATATAAATCAAAACAGGCAATGACGGAGGAACCTCATTATTTGGGGTTATGCATTGCATACCAAGGCCACGTCCCTTGCATTTACGCTAGCAATGTATCCATGTAAAGTGCATTATATTGCATCATGATTCATTAAGTGGTCGCCGGAGTCAATCATTTTCAATCTCTCTAACCTTCCTTAGACTTCCTTGCCCTAATGTTGGTTGTCTAGTGTCCTTTCTTATGACCTCCTTAGGTAATTCCTAAGACCGAGTCCTTTCTTATGACTCTCTTTGGTAATCCATGTGGTTGTGTCTTTTTTTATGATTCCTTTAGGTAATCCCTAAGGTTGTGTCCCTTCTTATAACCTCCTTAGGTAATTCCTAAAGTAAAATTCTTTCTTTTGATCCCCTTAAGCAATCCCTGAGGTCTAGTATTTTTTTATGATTTCTTTAGGCAATCCCTAAGACTGTGCTAATTCTTATAACTCTCTTAAGCAATCTTTGAGGCCATATCCTTTTTTATGACCTCCTTAGGCAATCCCTGAGGCTGTGTCCCTTCTTATGACCTCCATAGGCAATCCTTGAAGCTGAGTCCCTTTCTTATGACCTCTTTAAGCAATTCTTGAGGCTAAGTCCTTTCTTATGACCTCTTAAGCAATCCCTGAGGCCGCGTCTATTCTTATGACTCCCTTAGACAATCTCTAAGGCTATGTTTCTTCTTATGACCCTCTTTATACAATATCTGAGGCTGAGTCCTTTCTTTTGAATCTCTTAGGCAATCCCTAAGGCCGAATCCTTTCTTATGACCTCCTTAGGTAATCCCTAAGGCTGTGTCCTTTTTTATGACTCCCTTAAGCAATTCTTGAGGCCGTATTACTTTTTATGATCATCTTAGGCGATCCCTGAGTCTAAGTTCCTTTCTTATGACCCTTTTAAGCAATCATTGAGGCCAAATCCTTTATTATGACCTACTTAGGTAATCCCTAAGGTTGAGTCTTTTCTATTGACCCCTTTAAGCAATCCTTAAGGTCGAATCCTTTCTTTTGACCTCCTTAGGCAATTCCTGAGGCCGAACCCTTTCTTTTGACTCTCTTAGGTAATCCTTGAGGTCGAGTCTTTTATTATGATCCTCTTAGGTAATTCTTGAGACTAAGTCCTTTCTTTTGATTCCCTTAGGCAATCCCTAAGGTCGAGTCTTTTTTATGACCCCTTTAGGCAATCTTTGAGACCGTGTTCTTTCTTATGACCCCTTTAGGCAATTTCTAAGGTCAAGTCTTTTCTTTTGACTCCCTTAGGTAATTTTTGAAGCCGAGTTCTTTCTTATGACCCCCTTAGGCATTCTTTAAGGCCAAGTCCTTTCTTATGACCCCTTCAGACAATCCTTGAGGTCGAGTCCTTTATTATGACTCCCTTAGGTAATCCCTGAGGCTGAGTTATGATCCCATTAGGTAATCCTTGAGGCTAAATCTTTTCTTATGACCCTTTTAGGCAATCCTTGAGGCCGATTCCTTTCTTTTGATCTCCTTAGGCAATCCTTAAGGCTGTGTCCTTTTCTTACGACCCCCTTAGGCAATCCTTGATGCCAAGTCTTCTCCTTGGTGGAAGCAGTTAGGCTCATATCTTGGATAATCTCTTTAGAAACCCCTAGGTAGAGCCACATGGGAATATCGTCTCGCCTTAAAGTTAGTTTTGTGCCAAAACTACCTTCAAGGAGGGGTAATCTGTAGTTATCCTGTTTTTAGGCACTCCCCAACCTTCTTTGAATCATGTTACACCACTGCATAACATCCCCCACCTCAGAGTCTGTCTCTCAAGTTCAGAGTCTCATCTAACCCCTCTAGGATATAGAACGTACAAGACTCTGTTTATCATTGAGTGCTGCATATCCAACATTCTACATTGAACGCAGTCCAAACAATGTTTTATGGCCCATAGCAGATTTATTTTCATTTTAGCCTACTTGTCTTTTATGGACTTGAATGTGTGACCATACCATAACCAACCTTTGGCGGCGTGGGAGCTCACAAAGGATCGAAAAGGTCACGGCGAAGATGGTGAATCTGAGCAAGGACACTCGACTCGAAGACACCGAATGAAACACGAGAAAAGAAAACGATAAGGACAAAACGGAGTCGCCACCTAATCTTTTTAAAAGCAGGAAAGACGAGGAAAACCAGATGTGATAAAACGCGAGAAAAACAATGCAAAATGAATGCAAATGTGTGTGTGAATGTGTATATGCATGCTCTGTGCCTAATGGATGTAACACATTGGTCATTGCAGGCCAGAAAAAGGGTAAGGACTCCTGTTACGCATGGGGAAGGTGTTAGGCACCCCCATGCGCCCGAGAAAATGGTCTTTGTAGGCTTTTCGCTCGTGTTTGTGTTGGCAATGCAAATGATCATGTATGCTTGCTAAGTCTAATATGTATGTATACTATATGCCATGTTGATGCAAATGAAGTGCAAGGGGCAAAAATTAATGTAAATGGGCTCAGCTACGCTATGTAAATCCTGGACAATCGGTTAAAAGGATCCGACATAGTAATCGTCATCACCCCTAATACAAGTGTGTCATGATGCATGAGATGAGTGTCATGATGCATGCTTTGCTCACTTGCTATGGGTAATGTATATGATGCTTGACAAATGATAAATGACATGAGATGTTAAATGACGTGCTAGGATGCATGGATATGCGATATGCAAATGGATGGGACACGTGGGCAAGGGCTCAGGCCAGCTTCCTGTTTTGTTCCTAGCAGACCCACGCATGTCCACCGCGCAACTAGGGCACACATGATAGTCACAAAATAGGATAGCGACTTTTGCTCCACTCCAGGGTGAAATATGGCAATGCAAATGACTAAATAGATGCATGGAGACCTAGATGGGACTACCATGAATTGATGCATGCCATGGGATAGGTCTTAAAATGCATGGATATGAAGTGGTGGAATGAATGAGGTGGGTGGTGCCAGAGCACAGCCCGACAGCTTGTTCTATCCCTGGCGGAACCGCGCATGTCGCACACGCAACCACGATGCACATGTCGGAGACAGAACAGAGCTGCAAGCTTTGCCGATTTGCATACCCACATGCGATGATGCAAAAAATGTTATATGATGCATGGGAAGCTAGAGCGGGTGCTAGGGAATGTTCCCACATGGTTGGATGCAAGAATGGTTGGGCAGATTCTTCCACCTACCTATGCCACCGAAGATAGGTTCCGATGTCGCCAGAGGTGGAGAAGATTACGTGTATGTGGTGTGGCGCATGGTGAAATGAGATGCAATCATGCTGAGGATGACATGACAGAGATGCTGGATGAAAAACAAGGAAGAAAACAGGCTTGCATGTCAGGGCAGAAGATTACCTGCAAGTGGTGGGTTGTCCCCTCCAGCAGTGACTCGCGACGGCTACTCCGAAGGCATCGACGCTTGGGGCTACGGAGGCGAGTCCGAAGGGCTATGGTCGTGTCGGTGGATGATTTGGTGTTGGAATGCAAGGACTGGTATTGTGTATAGGTGTATTGGGTGTAGTAGAAGGGTGGTGGCAATTCCGGTCGACGATGGAGGTGGTTGGCCTGGGGAGTGCCTCAGCAAGAAGGGAGGCTCTGCTAGAGGTTTGGGTATGCTCTGGCGCAAGGCGGAGGGTACTTGGCCGAGAGGAAGGTGTGATGTATGCTGGATGGCCGAAAGTGGTAAAGTGACGAGGGTGGTCACTTAGGGATGGCTAGAGCTCAAGGTTGGGAGTCCAGAGGAGCCAGCGATCCCCGAGAGGCAAGAGCGGGAGCTCATTCTACTGAGGAGGTCATTTGGAGGAGGTGGTGGTGTGTGTGGGTGGCATGTTGCAGGGCATGGGTAGCTGGCGTGTTGCAGGCGGCAAGGTGGCAGGGCATGGCTCGGGCGTGGGCGGCGAGAGCAAGACTGCGGTAGGACGTGGTGTGGCAGAGGTGTGGTCGTGGCTGGCAGCAGCGAAGTGATGTGGCACCGTGGCTTGTACAAGGTACGATGACAGCGATGGGTCGAGCGGCTCGCGTAGGAAAGGCCTGATCCATTACCGCATCCACGATGAGCGATTTAGTCGCGCATCGCACTGGCACAGGACACACAGGTTGGATTTTGGTGTTGGGCTTGGTGTTTTAGGGTTTGTAGGTCAATGTTTTGGGCTAATTTAGGGTGTTTTGAGCTGATTTTGGGGTAAAAAGGGGTTTGGAAGGGGTGAAATTCCTCGTTGCCACTATAGTGCGCTCTTCTGGAGGATTTCGCTGCGAGTGGCTGTCAAAATGGGGTGGCTACAGATGCCCCTCCCTGAGCGAGATTGAGGGACGGAGGGAACTAAAACTGATACTCAGGGTTGACAAAAGACACACTGTAACCATGCCGTCGAGAATGGCAAAATATATGCGAGAGTCGGCAAAGTCACGACAAAAATAAAAAATATGCAAATGCAGGAGTCGCCACCTAGTCTATTCAAATGGAAGACGAGGAAAACAATATGAAATGTGAAAATCATGCAAAAACAAGGGAAAAAGTCTTCGTAAACCAGAAATATGGGTACAGATCCCTATTACGTACGAGGAAGGTGTTAGGCACCCTCGTACGCCCGATAAATCGGTCTTTTATTGGTTTCTCAATTGCTAATGGAATGTCGGCTTTTCAGCCTTTGCTATACGCCCAAGGGCGATATGTCATGCCATGCTTATGTGTGTGGTATCTAA
>JAMKQA010104278.1:0-13952 GCA_024699735.1 Posidonia australis | reverse complement strand
GGCTCAAATAGGCTTGCATGAAGTCAAATAGGCTTGAAATGGTATAGTGGGCCCAAATGGGCTCAATCAGGGTTTAGTGGGCCTTCATGGGCCCAAATAGGTTTCCATGAACCAAATGGCCTAGGTTAAGGGGTTTGAGCTCAACCACAAGACCCATCCTGCAAAATTGGTAAAATTGGGGTGTCTACAGACCGTGTCGATGGAATATTGTGTTACTGATAGGTAGAGGAGTAGTGGCCACCCTGGTGTCGGCAGAACCAAAACTGGAGGCCTCTCTAGAAGTTGCTTGATCTTCTCAAAAGCTGCTAGGCACTCTTCACTCCAATTGATCTGGGCATTCTTCTTTAGGAGCTTGAAGATTGGTTCGTAAAGCGACGTAAGTTGGGCAATGAACCAACCAATATACTGTAGTCACCCTAGTAATCCTCAAACTTCTTTCTCTGTGGTTGGGGATGGCATGCCAATGATAGCTCTGGCTTTGCTAGGATCCACTTTGATTGCCCTCTGGTTGATGATATATTAGAGGAGCTTTCTTGATGATACAATGAATACACACTTACTAGGGTTGAAGTGGAGCTTGTATTTGCGTAGACGATCAAACAATTTTCTCAAGCAGGCTCTCTAGATTTGGTAATCATGTCATCCACATATACCTTGATTTCTTGAAGCATGAGGTTGTCAAAAAGCATCGTCATTGCCCTTTGCTATGCGACGCCTGCATTCTTAAGCCCGAATGATATCACCTTGAAATAGAAGATCCCCCAAGGGGTGATAAATGAGGTCTTCTCTATGTCTTCTTCTACGATTTTGATTTGATTGTAGCTTGAGAAACGATCCATAAATGATAGTATCTTATGTCCTATAGTGTTGTCCACTAGGACATCTATGTGAGGCAGTGGAAAGTTATCCTTAGGGATCGCTTTGTTAAGATCTCTGTAGTCGATACACATGCGAACCTGTCCACCTTTTTTCGACACTAACACTACATTTGCAAGCCATTTTGGGTAAAGGACAACCTTGAGAAAGTCAATTTTGTGTTGTTTCATGATCTCTTTTTTGAGCTTGAGAAACCACTTTGGTCGCCATCTTTTGAGTTTTTGCTTAATTGACTTGACATTGGGCTTGAGTGGCAAAGTGTACACAATTACCTCGACATCCAGGTCGACCATATCATCATAACTCTAGACAAAGGCATCTATGTACTCCTTGAGAAAGGCGATGGACTCTGCTTTGGGTTGGGGAGTCCACCTGACGCTGATGCGTACTTCTCTGACTTCATTTGTTGTGCCAATATTGATGAGCTCTGTTTCCTCTTCGATGTGGAGATTTGGGACATCTAGATCATTGTCATATGGTTGGAACTCTGGCGGTGTGTCATCATATTCACTTGCACCTTCGTCATCTTCCTCCTCATAGGCGATGAGCTTAGACAAGACCTCTTGCTCAAATGTGGGATCCGTAACATCAAAAGAGAGGATCTTCTTTGACTGCTGCCCCTGTCGGTGCTTGAAGAGGGTTATGTTGACCCGATTATTTCTGTAGTTGCATTGGGTGGCCTCTGCACTGGCATTATCTGAGCCTGATGATGGATCTGGTCATTCTACCTCTTCTACTGCCATGTTTTATTTGTATTTGCTGATTTTTCTAGATGTTCTGATTTTTTTTGTATCTTTCTTCTATAATGTCTATATTTGGCGGTTGTCGTTCTGCTAGCTGTTCTGAAGCCATTGCCTAGGCTCTCTGTCAAGCCTAAATCAAGGTTTTTTTGACCGCTTGGGCTGCAAAAACCAGCTAGACCCACCTCCTAGCTGCTAGGAGATTTACTCTCCTGGTCTAGCATAAATTGGTTCTTCTTCTTCAAGGGCCATGATTGCTAATTGGTCCTAGGATTTTTGAGGTGAAGATGTTGTGTCCTACTTTGTAGCTACAACTTTACCCTTCCTTGTCTTGTTTTCATCTGCTGCATTCTCTACTAGTACGGCGAGCTGCTCTTGGAATAATATCTCTAGATCATGGAGCATTGTGTCCACTTGAGCCTCTATGGTCGTTTAAACCTCTTCGTTAGAAGCAAGATCAACATAGTAGGCATGAGCAGGCTCGTACTCTTTAGGCCTTGGGATTTCTATACTTGGTGCAACGCTTTTGGCAGTGAGTTGGGTTGGGATTGGCTGAGATGATGACAGGAGAAGCGTTGAGTGCTCTAGAGCGCACGTGGATAAGGTTATCGTACTCGTCTGCTGAACCAAGTGCTGAGCAACTAAGATGAGGATTATGCCTTTTGCTAGCATAGGTGGTGGACTTATGGACAATGCTGTGGGGGTGATAGCTATGTTGGATTTGCTGAGGTGGATGACAAAAGTGCTGATGTTGTTATTGAGCTCTGTGGTGAGGCAGGTAGAACTGTTGATGTGGTGGAAGTAGTTGACTGTCCCACCTGTGAGCTAGATTGCTGCATGAGAATCGCGGATGCCATGGGTGAACTGGCTGACTATGCTATTGGCTGCTTTGACTGTGTGGAAACTGTTGTGATGTTTGAAGGAAAGACTGGTGGAACTGCACAAGGAACCGGTAATATTTAATCCACTATTGTGTTTGTTGTATCTGTTGTTGCTCTGACGGGGGGAGGCAATGCTAATAGTACTAACCCAAACCATGATGGGTGCTGCTGACCTCTGCTATTGGCGAATTCAATTCCCTCTGTACACGAGTGGTCTCCATCTGAATAGTAATCCTCGATACAAACCCACTCATCTACATCTGGCAAGGTGTCCTACTGTTGTGCTCCATCTGTCATAGTTGAACTACGGTTGGGGTCGAGAACACCTACGCTGACGAAGTTAGTCATATCAGAGGGAATGAAAAGCTCCTTCGTCTTCTACGAGCGTTGGGACTCATCCTTCTAAGGCTACTGCTCATATCCAAGCCTGTTAGTGTTTCTCACAGGCTGGGCCTCATTAATCAAGTGAATCCTATGTTGACAAATTGTTGGGCTTATTCCTTTGATGTTAGCAATGGTCCAACCTATAGCTTCCTTATTTTCCCTTAGGACGGTTAATAATTCTTCTTTTTGCTCACGAAATAAATTGGCTGCAATAATTATAGGAAGAGTCTAATCCTACCTTAAATAAACATATTTAAGGTGTTTAGGCAATGGTTTAAGCTTCAGTATAGGTGGTTCCTCAATAGATGGCTTCGGATTAGGTCTAGGCTCAGATGTGACGAGCTCTGGAGGAGGGTTATACCGACTGTTGGTCCTAAATTGGGTTAACTCCTTGGCACCGTCTACCAACAATAATTCTTCTTTGAAAATCCCCTCAAAACTTTGGTCAAAGTATCCTAGATCAAAATCAATGTCATCCTCTATCAGGTCTTCTTCCTCTGAGAACTCTTCAATCATGTTAACCTCAAATGTTTCATCTGGTTCATTGGTTGACTACTTATCTAAATTGAAAATGTTGAGTGTGATAGTCAAATTTCCATAATTTAGTCTCATTGAACAATTTTGACAATTGATTAAAACATTAGTTGTCACTAAGAAGGGTCGGCCTAGGATAACTGGAATTTGGCCTTTAAGGTTGGTCAAGGGTTGGGTTTCTAAGATTATAAAATCTACAAGATATACAAAGTCATTAACCTTGATTATAACATTTTTAACCATTCTTTTTGGTGTCTTAATTGATTTATCAACCAACTACAGTGTTACCTTAGTCGGTTTTAACTCGCTTAGCCTTAATTGCTCGTACATCGAGTACGACAATAGGTTGACACTAGCTCCTAGATCTAGCAAAGCCTTATTGATTTTTATGTTACCTATAGTGCATGAAATTGTAGGACTTTCAATGTCTTTATATTTCATAGGAAATTGATCTGTCAAAATCGAACTAACATTGGTTGCTAGAAAAGCTTTCTTAGGTACATGAGTGATTTTTTTTCGAGTGCACAAGTCCTTAAGCTATTTAGCATATGTAGGGACTTGTTGAATTGCATATAAGAGAGGAATGCTTAAATCAGAAGGTGAGTCCTTCTGAATCTTAATAGCTTGATCAAGCATGACAACATGGTTTCCTACCTTCTCATGATGCTTGACGTACACTTGAAGTAACCCATGAAGGAACTAGCCATGTGAAAGAGACAAAGATTAATATATTTATACACAAATATGAACTATTCAAAATAAAATCCCATGAATCAATTGGAGACATGTTTACAAGATTTAGTGAAATCGCTAATTCATTGCAATCACTTGGGAGAGGATTCTCTCAAAGTAATTTAGTTAGGAAAATTCTTAGGCCTCTTACCCTAGAATGGGAGAAAAAGACCATGACCATTGAAGAGGCAAAAGGTCTCTTTAATTACTCCCATGAAAGTCTTATAAGGAATTTGACTTCGTATGAAATCCAAATGAAGGAAAAAGAAAATAAAGAAAACACTCCTAAAAAGAAAAATCTAGCACTCAAAATCTCAACTAATTTAGAAGATTCTGATAATGATGAAGATGAAGACCTAGCTCTTCTTACAAGAAAATTCAAAAATTCATTAAAAGAGGAAAATTTCAAAAGAAGGGAAACAAAAATCAAGAGAAAATTTGTAATGCCCCTATCCCGAGCACATTACCTAAATCATAATAAGCAATTTCACTAATTATAGTAATAATTAAATAACTGTAACTAAGGCTCACTTCTAGGAAACAATGTTCAGCTAGTAGCTCCTACTCAGGCATCGGAACTAGACTGCACTCTAACCTGCATCTGAAAACCAAGCAAAGCACGTGCGAGTGACATCTAAGTCACCCAGTACATGCCCCAAATACACACACAACAAAATTTGACAAAAACTGCAAAACACAGTTTTCGATTTATAAAACATGATTTTTCTTTTGAAAATCTATTTCAAAACATCGTTTTCTCTTTTCTTTAAAACACTTGGAAATCTGTTTCCCAAAATATGCTTTTTTCAAAACCCAAATTCACTTTTTCAATGTTTGGGATTTCTTTCCAAAACCATACTCTTTTCCAAAACTCATATTTCTTTCTTTTTATGCATTTTTAAAACCATTCTCATATCTCAAGAAATCCATATTCATGACCAGGTCCAGTCTAAAATACGATGCCTCACAAGGCTCAAAACCAAAACCACAAACATGGGAATGGTAACTGGTTAAAACACAATTCTTATTTATTTCTAGGATTTCAAGACCAAACACAAGTCCAATCCTAGCCAAACCACATCTTTTCATTTTCACAAATCCACACACTTTCTCTTATTAATTTCCACTTTTCTTATTGATATTATCTTGATCAGGGGTAACCAGACACACAAGTAGTAGGCGAGGACACCATTTCCCCTACCTCCTTGCACTACCACGGTGAAATTCTTTGTGTGGGAGGACATCGCCCCGACCAATAGGCCTCAATTTCTTTTCATATGCACGGGGATACGTCTTTTTATAATGTCTCATCGGTGACCCGAACTTCTGGTTCATATACCAAGCTTAGCCTACACAGTCTCAGGCTCGATAACCACGATCGTATCTGACAATTGATATCTTATCAATTTGCCGACACCAATCCCTCGTGGTCCCACTCTGGCAACCACAGTTGTGTCTGACAATTGGTCTCTTTGGAGTATCATTCTCCTACCACATTGCCGACACCAACCCTTGTGATTCCACAACACATTATTATTATTCCATTTTCAAAACACTTAGGATTTCCTTTCAAAACCATTTTCATCTTATCCTTTCGTTGCAAGAATCTTTTCCATGCACCACATGACCCTCTACTGGGGTCCCAACACTAAATCATTCCAAAACCATGCATTTAAAATTACAAATTGGGTCTCATGCCCAAAAACCACACTCAACCACACATTTAATCACTTTTATTCATTCTTAGGACTTCAAACCCAAAACCATTTCCAAATTCACTTATTTGGATTCTATATTCCTCCATGACATTTACATGAGAAAAACCTTGTTTACACATACTCATTTTCCAGTTAAAACCATTTATTTTCCATTTCCATTCATATTTATTCATATGGGCCAGGGATAAAATCGGTAGACTGAAATCAGGTTCGGTATACTGAACATCTCTGATTCGGTATATTGAATCCTTTCGGTTTACTGAAACCCTCTGTTTTGGTCAACTGAGTGTTTTCGGTCTACCGAAACCAGGGGCTTGGCTGAAAATTGATAGGGAATCGGTATGCCGAATTCCCCGTGCAAAGAACACCTCCCTCGTCCCAACATTTCGTCGAAAATGGGAACCTCTGGTGGACCCCTCAAACATACATTATAAAACATGAATAAAACATGAGGTGTAGACCCTTGAATTTACTTCAAAATCCCTCAAACCATTCATCATGCTATCCACAATAAAATCACAAAGGCATGGAACTCGTTTCAAATCATTGTAGCCTACTTGCCAAAAATTCGTATAAATCCATATAAATTCGTCCTAGCCGCTTGATCTTTACATGAACACCTCATATAATCCATTCCATACACTTTTATCATTTTTTTCATGATTTATCATGTTTTATACATCATTTTCATGGATTTTTCTCATTAAGCTAAAATTGCATAATGAGAGAAAGAGAGGGGTCGCGTACCTCAGGTGGCACTCTGACGATCTCCTTCGCACCTCGACGAGGCTTTTCCCACCGGTGATCCTCTCGGACGAAACTATCCTCCTTCAGCTCACGCACCGCCCTTTTGCCCCCTCTTTCTCTCTTGGCTTCCTCCCCTCCATTTCCTCCTCCCTTTTTATCTCCTCTTCCTCTCGTGTTGCGCTGGCCACCAATCCCATCACCCTCGTGTTGGAGGGGATGGGGAGGCATGGGCTCTCACTTTGTGGTGGCACGGATTGGAGAGAAGAAGAAGAATGGAGAAGAAGAAGATAAGAACTCGTGAGGGAGAGAGAGGAAAAGGAAAGAAAGAAAAGGAGAAAGACAGGCACACAAACCGAGGTGACTGTGCATCCTCAGACCGGACCCCACATTGGTCCCACCACACAAACAGGTGAACAAAAGACCAACAAACCACACATATACAAGAAATAATAAATTATCTATTAATAAACCATTTATACAAGAAACAATAAATTATCTATTAATAAACCATTTATACAATATTACAATTAATTACATAGTTTACAATTAAAAATGGATAATCAGGCCTAGATGTCATAAAACTAAAGAAGAAGCACACTTGTGCTTCAAATGTAACAAATCAAGACATCTAAAAAAGGGTTGTCCTCACAAGAATTAAAGACATTTAAAAAGGACAAAAAGCTAAGCAAGAAAATGTAACACCTAGAAATTCATTACCTTGTAAATATTCAGTTTAATGAATTTTATAGTGGACAAGTATTACTGGTGCGAGGCCCATTTCAGTAATTTAGTGACTTTGTGCTTGGCTTTGGTGTTGTATGTCCTACTTTCTTGTGTGTGGCACTGTGCTTTGTTTGTGTGTGGGTGTGTAGGTGAGGAGTGGTTGCTGTGCCTTGTGAGGTGGGTAGCTGGGGACGTGTAGTTGTGTGCATGTGTTTTGAGTTGTTGGTGAGCACGTGCACAACTACCTCTAGCCCACGTACGTAAGAGGAGGAGAAGGATGTAGCTTCCCCAACATTTCATCTTCTCCCTCCCTCTTCCTTCCTCCCTGTTCACCTCTATGGACACAACATCGACGGGTGAGCTCGAGAGCCTCCTTCCCCCCAATGCCCCTCTCCCCTTCCTCCCCCTCTTTCCTTTCCTCTTCTTTCTCTTCTCCTCCTTCCTTCTTGTGAGAGAGAGTTGCGAGAGAGAAAGAGTTTGGTTGAGCCTCCCTCTGTCCCATGAGCTCCAGTCTTCTTCGTTGGTGGTGTGGCAAACTCAAGGAAGGGCCATGGGGTGGCCATAGTGGTGGTGCTCGCTGGAGGAGCATTTGGGCCGCCTACGAGTGGGGGATTGCCTCTATGATCGTCCAGAGATACACACCTCACTTTTCTTCTTCAATTTAGTATGGTAATAATGAAAATAAGTAGCTTTGCAAAAATTTAATGCCTACTACTGATTTTATGATTTTAGAGAATTTATGGTGAATTTAATGGTATTAAATGCATGCTATGTTACTGTTCATTCGTTTTGAACTTTATGGCTTTGAATATTGATATCTTAAGCTACGATCAATGGATTGTGGTGATTTTTGTGTTGGATGGTAATGTGTTTCCATGCCTATGTTTCCTATATTTTTGTGGATTTTATGGTTGTTTGTGGTAGGACCGCTCGAGGCTCTCATTCTCAGTGATTTTCTTGGGTTTGGGCTCTCTATTTTTCTTAAATTGGCAGAATTGACATGCCAAATTGATTTCGATATGCCGATCTTGCTTTCAAACTACCTTGAAACCTAGGGTTCGATTGGCTATTTTGTGTCAGTCTTCTAGATCAAGGTCCTGAAACCAAGGATCAATCGATTGTTCTGTTTCGGTATTTGTCAATTTAGGATCCGGAGCCCAAGTTCAATCAACCATTCTGGTCTAGTCTATCGAATCAGACCTCTGAACTGAATTTAAGTGGATTTTCAGTTGGTTTCTCTATTGATTGAATATGATTTAATGGCATGGTGTTTTGTGGATCATCATGGTGGTACATAAATGGTTTGGAAAGGATTTCAAGAAACTATGATAATGTTTTGGAAAAGAGCTTTCCGTAGCTTTTGTAGTGGACCAAAATACTGAAGGGCTGTGCTACCTAGACCAGGGAATGTGACGACATTCTTGCATGGTCGAGCACGTCACCTAGGTTGAGTTCGAAGACTAATAGGCTACAAGCAAGTGTTTGTTAGATCTCAGAGGTATGATACTCTTAGATTATTGTTTATGATGCTAAAGCTAAGGTCCGCGGGTTGAGGTGTCGTCTAGATCTAGAAGTATGACACTATGGTTGTCACTGAGCATTGAGGCTTAAGGTACCATCTAGGTGTAGAGGTATGACACTCTCATTATCCCAGGTACCAAGTTGAGGACTCCAAGAGGGTGTACCCTGTGGTGTTGGCCAATGCGGGTAGTGTACTATAACGCTTTGAACCCGGGCACACAACCTAAATATCATCACAACCCAATTACAATAATTAAATGATTAAAATAACTAGGAAGGGTTGAACAACTACCTAAAAACGGTGTGTGGCTAGTGGCTCTAGAAACTCGAGCATCGGAACCTAGATTGCACTCCAACAATTGCCCACCTGAAAAGCTAAAAACACAAACAACAAAACACGCGTGAGAGACATCTAAGTCACCCAGTACATGACCACGTGAGAAACCGCAACAAAAACTACCAAAAATATTGAGAAACTACATTCTTGACCAGATCTAGCCTAAAATAATAAATCCAACTTGGTTGACAACTGGTTCAAAACCTTAACTCATTTTGGCTAGAAGCTGGCTAAATTCATAAGCCAAACACAAACCATTTCTAGCCTAAAACCACAACACACACATCAATCACAAATCACTAGTGTCACCTTGATCAGAGGCGACCAGGCTACAAGCAAAAGGCAAGGTACAAACCTCTCCAACCTACACTGCCACGGTACCCTTCCTTGTGCGGGAGGATGACCGCCCTAGCCAACAGGCCTCAATCTCATTTATTTAACATGCACGAAGATATGCCTTTCTTGGCACCCCAAAAGTGTCTCAGCACTTGGTACTCTCATTCCCAGGTCCAGTCGACACAGTCTCAAGTGGGAGTAACCTGGTCTCTTTCAATCGCCCCCAAACCTGGGCAACCACGTAACTTCGTGGATCTGGAACCTCGGTAACCACACTTGGGCTAATCGGTCTCATCGGGATCCACAACCCCTACAAGTATTATCCTATCACTACATAGATCCGGAACAACACACAATTCACTTTCCTAAACATTAGGGTTTTTCTTATAAAAAACCTCATTAGTCTTGGAAACATTTCCATTATCCATTTAAAACCATTTGTTCTCATTTTAAATACCCATTTAGTCATATGGGCCTGGGGCTTGGTTCGGTAAATTAAACCAGATCAGCATACCATACTGGGCAACAGACACCCAAAACGGTCAACCAAAATCGAGACTTGGTCGTCTGGAAATCCCTACTTCGGATGACCAAAATGCCTTTGGTCAATAGAAATTTCCTGAAATGGAAGAACGAATGTTTTCAGTCTACCAAATTTAGGTTTCTGATCGAATACTGACAACAAAATGATATGCTGAACCCAATTCAGCATACCGAAATGCCGGTTTCTAGGAAAACCTCCTCTGAGCCCTATCCATATGTTTGTTGGAATTGAGACCTTCAGCGGACTCATTTCCGATCAACCACAGATCACACAAAAAATCACCAAATGTAGGGCTCTAAGTCTCCTACCATTTGGGGCAAACATCATTCAAATCCATTCATCATAGCTATTGGAATAAAATCAAAATCAACAAGAGCGTAAAACACATAACATGATATATCATTCATAAAAAACCATAAAATTCATCCTAACCACAGGATCTCTACACATTCATGCTATTCATCACATTCCCATCATTTCTATCATTTTTCCATGATTTAACACGCATTTTTGCCATTTTCATGCCAATAAA
The DNA here is from genome assembly GCA_024699735.1 of Posidonia australis. Classification (NCBI taxonomy): domain Eukaryota; kingdom Viridiplantae; phylum Streptophyta; class Magnoliopsida; order Alismatales; family Posidoniaceae; genus Posidonia; species Posidonia australis. Next base: position 3,347 of record JAMKQA010104278.1, on the reverse strand, counting down.
CCATTTATCCAAAACGAGTAGAGAAGGAGGAAAAGGGAGGTTGCGTACCATGCTCGGCACTCCAACGACCTACTCGCACCTCGATGAGCCTCTCCTTGCCTCCGACAAAGTCTCTCCCACTGGCAGATTGTGCACACAAGGCTCCTATCCTTCGACACATAGGCATCACTCTCCCTGACTCTTGCTTGCCACGACCATCTCCTTCTCATTCTTCCCTCCCATTTATCTCCTCTACGTCCCTGAATCCCGCCAGCCCTCCTCTACTTGAGATGAAAGTGGAGTAGATGAGACGAGCATGGGGTCACAACGAAGGCACGGATGGTGAAGAGAGGAAAGGAAAAGAGGAAGAAGACAAGGGCTCGTGAAGGGGCACTATGCTTGGGTTGATTAGGGTCCAACCTAGGTCCCACACACTCAGGCACAACACCAGAATTACACAATTAGGGGAAACAACCCCACAAGCTACCGAGAGAGGGACACCACAACAACCATCCAAAACAAATCAAACTATCCATTAGTAAACCATATTCAAATATTACAATTAATTACATGGTTTACAACAAAATTGGATATTAGGCCTAGATGTTACATGTACGTGCTCTATTTCTGGTGTCGTCCTGAGTAACAGGATAACTTTCTTAGGTGGGGTTAGCACTTTGAAGGTCCTTCAAATGGAAGTTCTTCGGGACAGATTCGCTCTTCGCAGGGTGGTAGGTCCATAGTAGTACAATACACCTTTGTTGCTGCTTGTTGCTAGAGTTAGTTGCTTGGCACCAAGCAACACGACTCAAGGTGGTTTTGGCTAGTGTGGCCCATATTTGTGGTTTTGGACAATGTGGCTTGTGCTTTGTGGTTTTAGCCATTGAGGCCTATGCTTCAATGTTTTGGTGGATTTGGTAAAAATGAGGTTTTAAAAGATAATAAAATGATTTGAAAAGAAAAGTTTGATTTCATTTTCCATGTTTTCCCATGGGGTGCGTGCTGGGAGACTTTTCTAGTCACTCATGTGTTCTTCTTATGGTTTTTAGTTACAGGTGTAGGCGAGTAGCATTCGTTGTCTTCAGTGCATATAGTTGGAGTCTCCTAGTAATCCATTGCAGGTTCTTGGTAGTCTAGATGCTTTAATTAACTTTATTTTTTTGTAAATTGACCATTTGTTGATGTTTAATTTATTTAGGCTAACGGATCTTGGGGGTAGTGACATAGGTCGTTACACAATTGATATCAGAGCCTAGGTTCACTAGGTTGCACTAACCTAAGTTGTCCTATCTAGTGACTCTATAGGTTTACATGCATAATCATATTTGCACTTGCCAATTTTATCGTGATTTCTGTTTGTTTGTGTAGGTACTTTGTTCTTCTCCTTCTGCAGAATGCCTCATCATGACCACAACAAGGGTAAGGCCCCTGCCAAGGAATCTGAGTTTCATGAGGAGTGTAGATGGAGGGCCATGCATGCCAAATTGTGGAGTTTGGTGCATGGAATTTCTCATGCGTTCAGTAAAGGTGGTTCCAGTGGATCGTTAGGAGAACCATGGTTGCACTAGCTAAGTAAACTCCATGCACTAACGTTCAGAGACAAGGATGGGGTCATAGAGAGCGAGGCATGGTTGGAGAGGGTAGTGAAGATGCTGGATAGCATGGCGTGCCTAGAGAAGCATTGGGTGTGGCTAGCTACTTATCTATTGGAAGGTGAGGCAAATCAGTGGTGGAAGTTTGTGATGCAGTTGAAGTTCCCGAACTCAGTTACTGTTAGTATCAAGTGGAAAGACTTCGAGATAGTCTTCTATGAGAAGTACTTTCCCAACCATGTGAGGGAGAGATTTGACCAAGAGTTTTGAAATTTGCAATAAGGTAATATGTCAATGTTGGAGTATGAAGCCGCTTTTGCTCGACCAGAACATTTCTCTTAGGCCTTTAACTCCAAGGCGCAGTGGGTGTAGAGATTCTTGGAGGACCTACAACAAGGGTTAAGACTGAAGGTGATGGGCTGTCAGTGTCAGACCATGGTAGATATAGTCAAGATGGCTTCTCATTTGAGGAAGAATACAAGAATTTCAAGGAGGGTCGTTCTAAAGGGAAGGGTAAGTCATCCTTTACTTCTCGGTCCTCTTTCTCCAACACGCCAAGTTGTAGTGATATGGGTAGCCTTGGGAAGAAGAGGAAAGAGAAGTTTGGTGGCATTTTTGGAGGCCGACATAGTTTTGCTAGTAGCAGTGGCACTGGCCTTAGTCAAGTAGGTTCCAGTGCTCCCAGAGAGAATCAATGTTTCCAGTGTAGCTAGGTGGGTCACCTTGCTACAAATTGTCCTCGTTCGCGGTAGGCTTCAGACTAGATGGTGTACTACAACCATGGAAGGTTGGGGCATATTCATAATTTTTGTTCGGATCAGCCCAAGAAGGTCGGAAGTGCACCACAACAACTGACGAGGGGACGAATTTTTACTATTACAGCTCTTGACGTAGTGAAAGGTAAGGATGTGTAGATTGGTGTTGTATTACCCTCTATGTACCTGTTGTAATCTCTTCTGTATTCTGGACAACTGTCTCATTTGAGAATGTTGTTTTGTTGGTGTGCTTGGCTATTTGGTTTTATTTCTTGTGACAAGCTGGATGACTAAAGTGTCGTTTGACTTAAGAAGTTCTTTCTCATATGTCTCCGAGTCTTTTATGGAGGAGATGGAGGATAGACCAACTAGACTAGCCTTTCATCTCAACATGGTAACACTGCTAGGGGAGCATAGTTTGGCTTGGAAGTATTTGTAGTCTGTCAACTTGACGCTGAATGGCAAAGAGTTTAATGCCAGTCTTATCATCATGGACATGCAGGAGTACGATGTGATACTCGGCATGGATCGGCTGGCTCGTCAATCTGCCTTAATTGACAGTGTTCAAAAGAGAGTATACTTTGGGTCTACTCGAGATGATTCTTTCTTTGTGCAAAGTGTGTGTCAGGGTGAGCCTAAGCTCATCATTTTAGTAGTGAAGGCTTACAAGTCATTGGTCAAGGGTTGTGTGAGGTATTTAGCTAGTATAGTTACCTCCATTTCTCCTGAGTTGGGTGTCCACAACATTTCCATGGTGTGTGTAGACACCCCGATTTTGAGGTGACCCAGGAATGAGTGTCCCTATGTTGCTTTGGATGCGATCAGCCCTTAAATCGAGCCCCATACCCACTAGCCAGAGCCCCAAATCAAATTTGTGAGCAGGGCTAGCGCACTAAGGTGGCGCACCAACCTGGCGCCCAGCTCTGACTGCTGACCTTCCACCTTCCGGGCTGTTACTCTTGCAAACGAATGTGCCAACGAATATTCGAGGCTTTTCATTTGCAAGACCCCTTTGTAACCT
>JAMKQA010104277.1:0-12716 GCA_024699735.1 Posidonia australis | reverse complement strand
TATATATATATATATATATGTATATATATATGTATACATATATATATATATATGTATACATATATATATATATATAGTTAATATCAGGTAAGGACCGTCCTTACTTTTAGATGGTAAGATCCTTAATCCTGTCCCTCCATCATGAATATCATTTATTGATTTGATTTGAATCAAAACCAGAAACTATTTTAAAAACCACTAAAATTTTAAATTTCAAATTTCAAATTCCCTCTTATTATTCTATTATTAAAATCCACTCCTAAAACAAAAAAAAATTCCCTAACCGCACATCCCGTCCTCTACCCCTCCCCTCCATGCCCATTAACGTCCCTGATGTCGTCCTCTCCTCCTCCCCTCCATGCCCATTGAAGCCCTCCCCTTGGTTTGCCGACCCCGATGCCCTCCTCCCCCAGAATCCATCGACCCTCGACGCCCTCCTCCCCCAGATCCCGTCGGCCCCAACTCCCTCCTCCACCAGATTTTGTTTTCCTTCGACGTCCTCCATCGTCACCGCCATCCTACACCCCTTCCACCGAAACATCGGCCCATTCTCCTCCCTTCTCACCATCCACCATGACCTCATGACGTCCTCATGCCTAGCTCCTCTCACCGTGCAATCGTCCTCCCTCATGTTGCCTCCCAGCCCCACCACTACTCGCCACCACCACCCCTCCAAGCCTTGCTGAAAGGGGCAACCATCATGCAGATCTCGTCAGAGATGGCTGCCAACACATCATCGCCTCCTCTCGAAGGTGTACAACATCAAACACATCTCTAAGGATGAAATTGCCACTACCTTGTGGCCTTGGCGACCTTGTGGAGCTTCGACGACCCTCTAGCGGCAGCGGCCCTCCCCTCCCCGATGCCCCCTAGCCACAACGCCCTCCACACCCACGATGCCCTCAACCCGATGCCCTTTCTCATGCCCCTATGCAGTCCTCAACCCAACACCACCCCACAGTCAACAACGCCCTACCTTCCTCAAGCCCTTCTTTTTTTTCCTTCTCAAGAAATGGAAGAGGTAAAGAAAGGAGGAAAAAAATAGTAACACTAAAATAAAAATAATTAAGTGTAAAATTGAAACTGAAACTAAAATAGAAAAAAGTAGTAATACTAAAACAAAAATAAGGAATTGTAAAATTGAAACTGAAACGAAAATTAAAACGTTACGAATAAAAAAAAAGATATTGTCGTATGAAAAAGGATATTAAAGTGAAATAAAATATTAATTCGATTCAATTACTATAAAAATTTATAAATAAATGAAAATGGAGGGAAAATAAAAATTCACAAAACCACCAATGCAAATATAGGTGGTTTTACTAATTTAAAATTTAGATTTAATTTCAATCATAGGATGTCTTTTCAATGGTAGATGATGAAGAGTCTTACCTAACAAAAGTAAGGACGGTTATTACCTGATAATTTGCCTATGTATGTATATATATATGTATGTATATATATATATATATATTAAACATAGAAAAGTAGTTTGAGCAGTGCAAGAGCGGTATACTGTAAGGTTCCACATGATTTTTCGATATAATCAATGTTTTACACTAGTAATAATTTATATGATGGTTATGAAGCCCTCGGTCGATCGCTATCGCATACATATACCCCCGAGCAGCTGTGCCAATGAGTTTTCTTAAAACCGCAGCTCAAGAAATGCTTGACTATTAGATCATGTATCATTTCGATCGGTAAAATAACAACGAGGAGAGTTCTATAAGAATCTGAAATTATTCCATCGTCGCACGCTTATCATATCATAAAAACTTGAGATGATATACCATACGTAAAAGACGTAAGACTGACGTGGACTTCTAATTTATTGTAGCCAACTTGGCGCTATTAAACTGAAGATCTCTTCTACGAGCATTTTGACGTGCATTAATATCATCACGTACTTTGTGGACTAATACATAGAATTATTAGCTTCCAAGCTCTGTACATCGGGATCTCGTTGCGATTGAAATAAGCTCAGGTAGCTCATCTTGTCACCGCCCGTGAAGCAAGCGAAACCGTAAGTTTCGAATAAGCCCAACAAAAGATCTCCAAGTTTTGAACAACTTTGCACCGTGCACTTGGGAATATTTCTCATGAATTCCGTTGACCTTCATCATGTACTTTCTTCATCTAGTACTTGAAATTTGAGGGATCTCTTGCATTTTTTTTTTTCTTCTTTTCCCGTGGTATAATCGAGATGAACGATTTTTTACAGTCAAAACAGAATAAAGAAAACTTAGGGTTTTCCAATTTAATCAAAAATGATAATTAAATATAATAATGGTTTATTTTATGATACAGAAACTGGCTCATGGCTTTATTCTATGCAAAATGCCTTTTAATTTCAAAATCTTTTGATCATATTAAAATTCCAACTATTAGAATTGATCTATGTCATTTGTAATATTTAGATATCAAAAGTCAAGTGATTTTGAAATTTCTATTATACAGAAATCATAATTATTGAGTAAGAATAGGCATTTGAACTATAAATAATAAATTAATGATCATCTCTAATAATTCATTTACTATATTAGAAATCTGATCAATGTATTTGATCTGTATTTCTATATCGTCTATGGTTTGAAAATCATGTTCTTGTGTGACATCTATGATAGGTAGATTTAAATCTTGGTTATTTAATTACAAGAAGAATTGTTGTATTACAGAAGAAATTCCTATTACTTCAAGATTAATGCTTATATTATAACATGACATAGAGCTCAATTTGAAAAAGAATGAATCCTTGTCCTCGTTCTATCCTTCATATCAATAATAAGAAAACTATGTGCTCCCTAAGTTCTGTAAACTGGTATCTTTTCATTTTGTTTAAAATAAAATGAAGCTCGGATAGCACCTCATGTCTTTTTACCTGAAGCAAGTCTAACCCAAAGTCCAAAGGTTTTTTTTTTATTACTTATGACAATGGTGGCATCAGCTCACCTGATAGCTCTTTCCATCGCTCTTCTCTTAATTATTCCATGTGCATCTTTAAGCATATAATTGGAATCCTCCATGTAAAAAAGTCCCTAGGTAACTCAGTTGGATCTGACGCACCTAAATTCAACAATAAAGTAAGGTGTGGCAATTTTTGACTCCTGAATCCAACATGACAATCAGAATATCTAAAAGGGTTTGGAATGGGTTTAAAGGAATTCTAGTCAAAAACATGTCAACTCGTTTGACCTATTTAATAAATAGGTTTAATTTCGGTTCAGCATAGTTAATTAACTCATTTATGACTAGTCAATCAGTATAATAGATTAAATATATAACCTTTTAATTTAAATTTATTAGGATATGTAGTTATAAAAAATTGATTTATATTAAACATTTAGGTTAATTAGGTGCTTACCTGTTATTCTTTTGTGTCTTCACTAATTATTTAGGTATTTGTTTTATTTTTTGTTAATATTAAATATTAAATAAGATTTTACAAGTTCAACGAATTAAACAAGCCCGATTTAATTACCTGTCTAACTCATTTAATAGATTAAATGAGAAGCCAACTCATTTATAAATGAATTTAATCCGAGTGAGAATTTTCAATTCGTTTGAAACAGATTTAATTCAAGTTGGCCACAAAATGATCAAGCTGAAAACGGGTTGTTTTGAACTAATTCGTCAACCTGTTTTGCCAATTCTGCCAAGAGTTAAGGTTTTATGTAAAATTTACTTCAAGTGGTTGCCTTTCACGTAACTATTGATTCACAGTAACACATTATCTTCATGTTTCACACAGAATTCAGACGCTAGATGCCTTAAGGTTAATAATTAGGAATTTTTGAATCTTGTCTAGTTATTCTGTAACATTGGTTTAGCTCCTAACCAAGGTTGTGTTTATTAGAGTCCATGGTTGCAGAAACTAAAATAATTTTGTCACCTTTGTTCACCTCTCTTTCGAATTTGACCACGTAGTAATCTCAACGGTTCATGTATGTAGTTTCGAGTAACAGCAGCACACTTGAAAACTTCTGTTGTTCTCTAACATTGCAAAAGAATAGTACTATATCCAATTTTTTCGAAGTTTTAATGCTATGTAAAATGAATAATATTCTGCATATATCATCAATAATTCCCAAAAGTTATATATATCACCTGAAATCACAAAAAATGTCGTAGATGTCATCACCATCACCATCATTCCTGCTGTTAGATACGAGTTAAAATTTAATCCACCCATTAAAATGACTAACCTACCCTCATTCTACTATCCCCACCATCTCGGTGATTCTTACTAATCCTTGGACTTTAGGCCCCTCTTTGGATGTAGAATAAGAAAAATAGGAATAAGTAGAAAGTGATATTAGTATTCTGATGATATTGTTATTTAATTTGAAAGTGATTTTCTTTTACAGATAAATAAGTGTGTACAGGAAGATATTCTCGTTTGGATGAAAAGTAGAATAAGTATCAGAATAAGTGTTGGAATAAGTGGAAAACATGTAGATTAATAATAATCAACTTTATTATTAAGATATATATCTAATTTAAAATATGTATATATTATATTATATTTGTATTAATTTTTAGACAAAAAATAAATACACTGTATACATACATGTATAAGAATAACTTAGCGGAATAACTTTATTCCAACTTTTCCATAGAATAACTATTCTGAAATAAGTAAATCAGAGTAGGAATTACTATTCCGCTTTTATTCTACTTTTTGACTTACCAAACGGAATTACTATTCCAATTCTACCTTTATTCCGCCTTTATTCTTGCATCCAAACATGAGCCTAGATGTCTAGTAAAGGGTGGAGGAGAAGAAAGATTTACAAAGAAGATAAAAGAAGAGATGTAGTCGCTGGAGATAAAAAGAAAAGGGAATACTAAGAATTATTATTGGAAAATTAACTCCATCAAGGAATCAAATGGATTGTTTCACTTTTTCTAACCTCAGAACCAACAACTCAGTGGCATTTATTATAATTTTTTGTCATTTTTGGTGATATACACGAACTTTTGAAAAAAATTGATGATATCTCTAGAATATTGTCTATTTTAAATGGTATACATGTAAAAAAAAAAAATCAATTTTAAGTACATCATTGTAGTGGTCTTCTACATTCACATTCAAAGTAATAAAGTTTTCACACGTGGAACATGATTATGTGGTTTTCAAACTTCGTTTTTAGGAAGCTATTGTTAAAACAGCATAACCATTTTAGTTCAATACATTACAATAGATGTTTCAGATTAAAAAGGTTCTTAATAATTAAGTTTGAATATAAGATAAAGGTGCTAATCAAATTCATGCATTTTGGTTTAATGACTATTTGAAAATTGTGTGATTGACAAAAAATTTCATTCAGTAGTGGTATCATCAACCATGAATCACTTATTTGAAAATGACAAAAATGAACCATTCTAACTTTACTATTTCCCTTTTGCCCCAAACCCCATCGTATCTCCCTCTTCCATCGTATCTCCCCTTTCATCCCCACTCACCCTAGACCTACGACAACCCACCTCCTCGTCTCCCTGGCAACCATCCACCATGTTCTCCACTCCCTGGCAATCGACGACACATCCTCCATAGAAACCCACGATCTCATTAGGTGTGTATCCCCGATGACACCCCCTAAACCCGACAACACCTCCACTACAACCCACCTCTACAACCTCCACAGCACCACCTCGAAGGCTACAAGTACTTTATGATGGCATCATTTTCAGAAAAATCTTTTTTTTAATTTGTGATATAATTTTGATATAGAGTATGTAATATCTATGTCCAGATTATCCAGAATGAATGTAATTAAGTTATTGTAATCTGGATGATTAGCTTAATAATGAGATATTGGTGTTGAGTCCTCTTTTAAGTAGTGTTATCTCTCATATTTTCCCAACGGTGTGGTATTTTGGACCCGAGTGTGCCAAGTGTGTGTGAGTGGCACTAGTGTGGGGCCAAGTGGGGTCGAGGTCAACTCTCCACAGCACCCACCACTGACCACAGTTCTCCTGCAGCTTTGAGCCATGCTGCATCTCAAATTTTGTCGAGATCTTCGACGGCTGTCGTCGATAGGTGATGACAAAGGGGAGTGGCGGCATAAATGGGGAAGAGATGGAGGCCGTGGAAGGGGCAGACTAGAAGGAGAGAAAGAAAAAGAAAAAGGAAGAGCTAGAGCGAGAGAACCAGAGAAGGAAGAGAGAGAGGTGGCTGTTGCCGATGGTGAAAGAGGGCCTCCAGAGACACTCGAAGCCAGAGGAGCACCAAGAAGAAGAGAAGAAGCCACCGAGGAGGGAGGATCGTCGGAGATCGTCTTTGAGTACACGTCTCTTCCCTCGTTTCTCTTTTTGTATCTAAGCTTCAATCTTGGAATTATACCATGAATTAGTATGAGAAGCATGAACATGAGTAGAATTGAGTTGAATAATGGACATGTGATGATTTAAGGATTTTTCCATGATTTATCATGAGATATGTGTTGAATTTTGAGATTCATGCCACAGTGTTCTTCAGTGACCATCAATTTTTTGTGAATTTATATCTTGAGATATATGCAATGGTTTTTAATGAAACTTGTCCCAAATATAAATAGACTTGGCATGCTAGAATATATGTTTTATATAGGATTTGTGGTTCACCAGAAAGAGGTCCACTGAAGGTCCCCATTCCGGCAAACAAATGAGTTAAGGCCGGGGAAAGGTTTCTGAAGACGGGAAATTCAGTATACTGAATAAAATCGGTACGCCATTTTTCTATCAGTTTCTAGTTCAGAGCCTTGTTTCGATCGATCAAATTGTTCCTATCTTCTGAACCAGGGAAATTAGGACGATCGTTTCGAAAGATCAGTCGACCGATCTGGGCACTGGGTCCATTTCAGTCTGTTGATCGAACAAGACCCCAAAGCCAAGTAAGATTGATTTTAATAAAGATGTTTGTGAATGGATTTTTATGCCTAATTGAGGTATTTTGGCATAATATTTAGAAAGAATTTTATAGAAATTTATAAGAGACATCTTAGAAGAAAAGAACAGTTTTACATAAAAGATCTCCATAATGGGAAAGATTTAGAATAAAGATTTCAAATAAAAGATGTATGTTTTCAGAATAAGATTTCTAGAGTTAGCCCCTAATTAGTGAGACTGAGTGCCCAGAGGAAGGTGTTGAATGAGCCAGGTAAGATAACTCGTGAGCTCAAATACCACGGAAGAAAAGGGCGTTGGGAAATGCATCCTAGTGCACTAAGAAAATAGTGAGAATTTGTTGGTTAAGAGGGACCTGAGGAGCCCATGAATGCAGCCTATTGGTCGAGGTAGACGATGGAATGTCCAGCATGGAGACTTTCACTATGACAGCGTAGGAGGTTGAGATTGGTATCTCTCCCACCGTTCGTAGCCAAGTCACCCTTGATCAAGGTGGCACCAAAAAAGAAAAGATTTTTCAGATTTAAGATTCAAAAATTAGATTTAAGTTAGAATTGAGCTATATTTTAGCTTTTGTGTTTTAGCTAGATTCTAGCTGAGACGAGATCAGAGTTTTAGGACTAATCTAGCCAAGAATTGTGTTTTAGTTAGATTCAATTTTTTTTTTTAGGCTAGAGTCTAGTCCCAGAAATGTTTTCCAAAAATGCATTAGATTAGTGCATGAGTTTTAGAATAGAAAAAAAGATTTTAAAAGAGCATGATTTACTGAGTTTTTCCCCGTAAATGATTTCTGAAATTTTAATAAAAGATTTATTCAGAGTTTTGGTTCCAGTGGGAACCCAGATTAGAAATTATAGATTGATTTCCAAGAAAGTTCAAGGAAGCCTTGGAAAACCTAGAATTTAGTTCATAAGTATTTTCCACTGTGTTTTCTTTGTGAGCGTGTACTGGGTGACTTAGAAGTCACTCGTGCATGTTTTTACCTTGTTTTATTTTCAGTTGCTTAATTGGAATGTAGTCTAGTCCGATGTTCAGAGACAGGAGCCACTAGCAACACACACAGGTTCTGGGTAGATTGCAGTTAAATTTCTTTTATAAGTGTATTAATCCTAATATAGTAGCTTAGATTCCGTAGCATCCAGTTTGGGAGCGTTACAGAGTCCTCCATTTGTGATATGCATTTGTCCCAAATGGTAAGAAACTTAGAGTCCTATATTTGGTGATTTTAGTGTGATATATGGTTAGTCGGAATTGGGACCTCCGACAGACCCATTTCCGACTAACCACAAATCACACTAAAATCACCAAATGTAGAACTCTAAGTATCCTACCATTTGGGACAAACATCATTCATATCTATTCATCATAGCTCTTGGAATGAAATTAAAACCAACAAGAGCGTAAAACACATAACATAGCATATCATTCATAAAAATCTATAAAATTCATCCTAACTGTAGGATTTCTACACATTCATGTCATTCACCTCATTTCCATCATTCCCATCATTTTTCATGATTTTACATGCATTTTTCATGATTTTCACCCATTTAACGCATAATACTTTATTAACCAAACGAGGGAGAAGGAAGGGGTCACGTACCTCTTTGGGATTTCCGGTGACCTACCTACACTCCGGTGAGCTCTCTCCCTCCTCACGGTGCACCTCCAGCCCTAGACGCACCACCTCTGGTTGGACTCTCTCTCTCTCTCTCTCTCTTTCCGATTTGGCTTGCTCTGGCTTAGCTCGTGCCCTCAACGCCATCTCCTTCGATCCTTAAACTCTTCTGCCCCAACCATCTCTGCAAATCATGCCGATCACCGCCCCACCACATAGGCAACGGAGAGGACAGGTCGTGCACGAGCGGGCTGTAGAGGCACTGATCGACTGAGAAGAAAGGAAAGGAGAGAAAGAAGGACACGCATGAGTGGCACTGTGCTTGGGTTGATCAAGGTCCAACTCGGGTCTCATACACACAGGCACGACACCAAAACCTTATAACCAAAGAATCCACCAATCCAACCACACACAGACAGACACACACGCAACAACCACAATATATCAAACTATCCATTAGTAAACCACATTCAAATATTACAGTTAATCTCATGGTTTACATTAACTAGATAATTGGGCCTAAATGTTACAATGCCGAACCAGACAATTTCTAAAATCTAGCCTCTGCTCTATGACAGTCGTTCCTCAGAATTGGGACCTCCGACAGACCCCTTTCTAGTGAGCCACAAATCCTACATAAAATCTCAATACTAGCATGCCAAATTTACTTCTGTTTGGGACAAGTTTCATCAGAAACCTTGAAACATAACTCATGATACAAAATCGAAAACTGAGAAGACTCATTCTAGGTCATTCTAGCATAATCTCGGAAAAATCTACTAAAATTCTTGATAAATCATGGAAAATTCTTAGATAATCACATGACCATGATTTCATGCTACTCAACACATATTCATGTTTTTTAACTAAAATCTCAACACTCATTCAGATTGAAAACTTAAACTGAAATAGAGGAAAGGGACGCATACGCTCATGGTAATCTCCGACGATCCCTTTCTCCCTCGACGGTCTTCCCTCACTTTCCAACGTCCTCCAAGCTCTCTGGTCTCCGACGACACTCCTCTTCCACTGGCAACACCCTTTCCTTCTGTCTTCTTCTCTTGTTCTTTGGCTTTCTCTTGCTCTCTCTCTCTCTCTCTCCTCTGATTTTCGTCCCAATTCTTTCTCTTCTCTCTTCCTCCCGAACTGTCGATTGCAACACCGTCTCGTCCTTCCTTAAATGTCTATCATCCTCCCTTGTCCTCCTTCGTCAATGACATGACTGAGGATCCCAGTGAATCGACGAGAGGCATGGCACAAAGCTGTAGGTAAGAGAAAGTCTACGGTGGCTGGCGATGGGCACTGACTCCGACCCGACTCTGGTCCCACATACACCTACGTGGCATGCAAAAGTCCAAGATACCACACAATAAAGGAATTACCAAAGATAAATACCAATTAAAAGAAAGAGATTTCAACACAAAACTACAATACATAACTAATTATCCAGATTACAAGAAATTAATTACATTTTTTCTGAATAATTTTGGCATAGGTGTTACATGAAGCCATTTGTAGAAAGGTATGTTGATGATTTGAAGAATTTGGAGAAGTATGCTTAGGCTTTGGCATGAGTAGACTGTATAATGAGAGGCCTGAATGAGAAATCCATGGCAAGATTGAAAGGAAGGTTGAATGGAGACACTAGATACCTTGAGAGATGCACAATAACACTCATTGTAAGTTGAAAATGTGAATTGTCTTTGTTTTTAATTAATATGTATGAATTTTTAAATGATATATTTGTTAATGTAGGTGTGGTTGCATGAACATTTAGATTTAAGATACCCATTTGTATTTTTAAAAAGGCTAAGACTTTTCAATTGGGAATTTACAAAGCATAGAAGTGTCCACAAGAGGCTCATTGAAATTCAAGAAAGGAAAGATGTTAACAAAGTAAATTATACCCTAATATTCACACTCTCTTTTTTTATCATCTTTGATAGGTAAAAGAAGATGCTCTTATTCCATACCCTTATGAAAGATGGATCTTCAATAATACAAAGAATAAACCTAGGGATTGGCTTTCCAATCGTAAAAAGCGAGAGAATATAGTGGAGCATGAGAAAAAGGAAACAAACAGTTCAAGGAGGGAGACAACAAAGATTGCATTCAAGAGGAAAAGAGAAAAAAAAAAGGATCAAGCAAAAGATTTGGAGGAGGAAAAAGGTTTTGGAGATGATACAACAATGATCCTTAATTAGGGACAACCAACAATAAAAGTCCATTGGAATGACGAGGAGGAATAAAACAATTGAGTAAGCAAATGAAATAGAGACCTCCAATAACCAACACCTTGAATTGGAAAATAAGTTTCTAAAAGCATGTCTTGGAGTTGAAATTGAAAATAAAGGAATTGAATTTCAAGCTACAACACCTAGAATCCAAAATTGAACATATGGAAATAGAAAATAAGTTTCATGGTTGCTTGCAAAATTCGAAGACATCAAATGCAATGGAGAAAGATGAGGTATGATTTATAGATACCATTTGCTTTTTCTAAGATATGATTTAGAGTTTTTATAATATGATTTGGATTTTTTGTGTTATGATCTTAAGTGGTTGTGATATGGGTTTGCATGAGTTATGATTTGCAATTTTTGAGATTCTGATACATACATGTCATATGAGTTACAATTTAGCATATGACATGTATGTGATATGATTGTAAATATACATGATATGATTTTACCATGCCTGTGAAATAAATGTGTAACATCCATGTCCAGTTTGGCCCAATCATGTATTGGCTTCATAGTTCGACAAATTAATTATCCAGAATAATGTAAACTATGTATTGTAATCAGGATAATTTAAGGAATTAATATTGATCTATGTTGAACTCACACTTTTATATCCTTGTTTATCTCTGGTAATTTCCTCACTGTGTGGTATTCTGGTGTTTTGTAACCCATGTGTGTGTGTGGGACTAGAATGGGAGAAAAACCAAAATGACACAATGTAGCATAGTTGGCACCACCATTCACTGTGTGCCCTTCATTTCCCCCACAACCTTTCACCATGCCGTAACTCCAATTCGCCAAGAGTTTTGGCAGCTATCATTGACGAGCAGCAACAAACAGACGACAATGATAAAAAGGGAAAGAGAAGATGGCATCAGCAGCAGTAGCCTGGGAGGAAAGAGGAACTAGTGAGGGGGCGAAAGAGGGAAATCTAGAGAAAAGAAAGGAAAAGAGGGAGAGGGCCAAGAGGACCAAGGAGAGGTGGCCATCGAGGGAAGAGAACTCATCAGAGGTCGGATGAGCTTGGTGGAGGCCGCTGGAGGTAGAGAACTCGCTGAAGAGGAAGAGGGATCGTCGGAAATCCATTCTGGTTACGTGTCCTGCCTTGACTCCCTTTTCTCTATTTAAGCTCAAGTTGTTGATAAATGAAGTAAATTTGGTTTAAATTCATGAAAATGAGTAGTATAGTTTAGATCTAAGAGTTCTTGAAGAATCCATGAATTTTCTGTAATTTATTAGTGATTTTGGGGGATTTTTCATGGAAATTTTCTTGCCTATTGTAGACACTACCCCATTTTTGATGTGGTTCATAGATGAGCTTTCCAGATGTTGCTTTGGATGTGGCTAACCCAACCACTTTTTGAATCCCAATAGCTAAGCCAACCATAAGCCCATAGCAGGCCCGCAGCCCAATTAGAAATCCAGACAAGTAGGAGAGAGCACCTAGCTAGAGCACCAATGTGGAGCACCTATTTGGAGCATCGAGCAGGAGCACTACAATGGCACAACTAGTTGGAGCACTAGGCTGGCACACTTACCTAGCGCACCTACCTAGCGTACCAAGCTGGCGCGTAACCATTTCTCAGACTGCTGGCTACTGGCTTTCCACCTCCCATGGCTGTTACCTCCACCAACGAATATGCCATGGAATCTTTCCAGGCTCTTCATTTACGAGGCTCCTTGCATCCTCCAGGAATTACCCTTAGGAAATCCTATATAAGGACCCCTATAGGCAACCATTAGAAGAGGTTAGAAACCTTGATTTCAGCAATCCTGATCTGAGCAAGCATCTTGGGCAAGCCATATACTCTCTCCAGCAACCTATTCTCATTTTCTGGAGTATTCCCTTGCATTCCAAGGCATCCTCGGCCCTTCCAAAGCAACAGGGATCCCTCTATCTTTGATATTTCAAGAAGGAACATCTTGGGAGGTAGGTCTTCTCTTTTCCTTCTTCTTTAATTTCAGCT
>JAMKQA010104275.1:0-12646 GCA_024699735.1 Posidonia australis | reverse complement strand
TGCTATGCCCGGCCCGGACCGACTAGCGGGCCGGCTGTTTCGCGGGCCGGGCCGGGCCGGCCCGGCCCGGTTTCCATGTCTACTTGTAAGGAGTAGGCTCATTGTAGTGGGGCCATCGCCATGTAGTGGTTGGCCTGAGTCAGCCTCCTCCCAAGTCTGCTTGTATTTTTTTTCTGGTAAGTATGTGGGTGCGAGTGGACTTTGAAAAAATCTCGGGTCTCAAGTTTCTTGTTGTAAAATTGTTTTAACTATAATTAATTACTATATTTAATTAATTTGGTCTCCTTAGTCTTCTTCTGATACATGATCATTCTTTATTTAGTGACGAGGATGGTGTGCAGTTAGAGAGTTGAGTTTTTTTCCATTCTCTGTGTCATCTTTTTCCTATGTGCTTTACTATCTTTGAGATCTCTAATGACTAGTGTATGGATCGACGTTTGTGGGTGGACTTTGGTATGTTTTTGTCCATGTGAAATTGTTTTATCTTGGGAGGAAAGCGTATTAAACTTATTGTGCTAGTGTGTGGGGCATTATTTTCTCTAATACAGGTCTTTATAAAGACGACTCAATTTGATAAATGCCTAACTTTTACTTTGTTCTTGATTGTTTTGCTTTATGTATATGTTTGTTGATATAAATTATTTTATATTTTGGTATGCATATGTTATTGATGTATTAATGTGATTGTTACAATTCTTACAACCAATATTTCAACAATTCTTACAAACTACAAAGAGGGACTTAAACTCTAAGCTTCCAAATGGATTTGACCCATTGAAATTTCAGCAACTTAAGTCTCTTTTTGTTGTTAGAAGTTGTTATAGTATTGTTAGTGATAAAGGCTTAAGGTCCAAAATTCTTTTAAAAATTTGGAAAATGTCAATTCCCATGAAGGTAGTTTTCTAGCTAGCACCTCACTTATGACAAGCTTCTATTGAAATTTAACCTTGCTAAAAGGCAATCGACAGGAGATTATCATTGTTTTTTGTGTGTAACTAACACTAAGGATTAGATTTGTAAAAAGGGAGGGTATTTACTAGAGATGTAAATGAATACGGTATATTCGTAAAATATTCGTATTCGTATCCGTTTATGAGCGGATATGGATATTCGTATCCATTCAGGAGTGGATACGAATATAGATATGATTTTTTGAATTTGAGCGGATACAGATACAGATGTGTCTTTTGAATTTTCAATGGATACGGATATCTGTATATATATATGTATATAGACAATCTTTTATATCATAACATCTAACCATTAGATTAAAAATTTAAACCGCTAGATTTGATCAAAATTATTTAAAATGTTTGTATATAAAAAATCAAGTGATTATGAAATTCCTAAGTATTAAATTTAACATGTATTTGTTATAGTTTATAAAGAACCATTGAATTTGATATGTATAGATGTATATGTTATGAATTTCTAAATGATATAGATTTTGGTGTGTATTTAATTTAGATGATGTATATTAAGATTTATAGATTACATTTTATTTTTGAAACTTATAACTTAGAGATCTAGTGATTCTTACTTTAAATTCGTGGAATTTGTACATGAATAGATATGTATATTAGGAGTTTCTAAATGATGTAGATTTTGACATTTATCTAATCCAAATGATGTAGATTAAGATTTATCGATTACAATTTGATGTTGTCAAATTATTTATTTACTTTACAATAATTTTACTTTGTCATTTATACGATTTTACTCACTTTAATTAACAAAATATGTTGTAAAATATGATAGTTTTTTATTAATCATTAATTAATTATACATTCATAATGATGGAATATTAAAATTTGGATTCATAATTTCATCTCTTTTTAGAAAGGTAAGTCTAACCTATCATTATGCCTAATCTATTTTTATTATTTTTATTTCATATATACTAAATAACTTAAAATATATAATTATATGAAAATATTATTAATTGTTTGATTAATTATGTAATGTGTATATCGCCATATCCGTTTTTATATCCGACTTTATCCGTATTCGATCCTTTTTTATCTATTCTGTATTCGTATCTGTTTTTTAAGGATATGGATATGCAATTTTCTCATCTGTATGATATCTATATTTGTATCTGCATTTCAAAAATGAATATGGATAGGGTAACACCTATATCCGTATTGTATTTGATTCGTTTGCTCCCTTAGTATTTACTCATTACTTACTCCACCTCGTTTTATACAAGTAATTTTACTGTATTTAATGGTCAAAATAATTTTACTGTATGACTTGTTTATCTGTTACCCATTTACTTGTATTTTTATAAGGTACGGGTAAGGATAGTTACGTAATTGTCACTCGTTTATCCATCACCTCATTTTATTCTAATCACTTTGTTTTTTATCTTAATTTCTTTCTAAATTTATGAAATGATGAACATTGTTTTATATATCTATTTAGCAAATTTGATTTGAATTTTTAAGGGGGCTTTCAAACATAGTGTTTTAACTACGTATTCTTAAGCCTTAATAATTTATAATGAATATGGTTATAGAACATGATTTTAGTTATTTATTTAAACACTTATTGTTCAAGTTATTTGCTTAAACAATATTATTCTTGTTTATCTTTTTTATATTGTACCATGAGTGACGAGAAGGATAAAGGTAGAATATATAAAGGAAATAGGTTTATATTCGCTTAAATTTAAAGGATGAAGATATGTGTAAGGTTATATCGTGTCATGTCTCATATTTTTCACAATAATTTAAAGTAAATTAAATTACGGGAAAACTAAAGTTAAACATAATATATCAAACTACTAAGAACCTGTGTGTGCGGTTACGAGACTCCAAAGCATATGTACTATGCTAGACTAACCGCATGTTTGCATCTGTAAACCAAAATTACAAGGAAAACACACGAGTGACAGAAGTCACTCAGTACGCATCTCAAGAAAATCGTGGAAAATAAAACTATAATTAATTTTGTTTTAAATTCATTTCGCAAATCATTTCTCTAAAACCTCACAAATCAGGCTCATAGCAGTCAAACCACAATCAAGGTTCTATTAGTCTAAAACCACAAGTAAAGGCCTTTAATGGTCAAAACTACACACAGTGAGTTGGGAAGTTTGGTGTTAGGCAATCAAACTCTGGCTACTAGTAGTCCACCAAGGAACGACCACGACGTTGTGCACTGTTACGGTGAAGCTATCCTGTGCATGAGCGATCATCGTCTCACGATTTTTTCTACCTTGAGAACCCTCACAGAACCAACCCTTCCTTGGGAAGGCTGTCCTGTTTCTCAGGACGCTACCAGCTACGGAGCACGTGTCTCACCTGCATTGGCCACCACAGGGTTCGCCTTCTCACGGCGTCTTCCACACACGGTGCTCAGGAGGGAGTATCATATCTCTACATCCGATGACACTCGAGCCTTAGTGCTCACAGCGACAGTAGGAGTATCATATCTCCCTCTCATGTCATAAGACACCTCAACCTGTAGACCACAACCATTGCCTTAAGACGACAGTTAAGGAGTCTCATACCTTCAGGACCCGATGCCTCTCAGTCTCATGTATCTCGGACCCTTCGACCTCAACCAGGGAGTCGCACTCGACTACCCGAGAATGTTGTTAAACGATACGGTCTCATAGTGTCTTGGTCCACACATAGAAAATTAGGATTTTTTTTTCTTCCAAATTTGCCAATTCATCTCTTTTGAAATCAATTCCAAATCATTTTATACATCTTTGAAATTTTTTCTAAAACCTCGGTAAAATGACACATTAGGAAAAATACAAATCAATCCGGAAAATCTTCGAAAATCATGCTTATAAAAGCGTTTGGGCCTAGATTCGGCATACGAAAAATGGGATTTGGTATGTCAAAAATCCCTAGTTCGGTAGACTGATTTGGATTGATCGATCGAATCAGATCAACGGTCAACACTCATGTCAAAATTGGTATATCGAAAATGATTCGGTTGATCGAAATCCATTGATTCGATTGATCATCCAAAATTGGACGAACAAATTTCGATTAGAGGACCAAATTGATATAAAAAGGACATATCGAAATGGTTCAGTTTGCCAAATTTTGCGAAAAACAGAAAAACAGTCCAAAGTCTACTGTTTGAAATCGCCCAAAGTGGGAGCTTTAATCGGACTCTTCAAACAATCATCAAAAATCTCACATAAAATATAAGATATAGATCCTTAAGTCTACTCAAAATTTCAACAAAAAAAACCAAAATCCATTCACCATGTATCTAGATATAAAATCGAAAAGGCATAACGGTCAAAACGATGTAAAACACAATCGTTGGCATAAATGTCCATAAATCCATCATAAATTCACAATAAATTCTGGGAATGTAAATTTACTTAGATTTCATGTAATTTTATTAATTTCTACCAATTTCATGCTTTGTACAAGGGTTGGAGATGTGTACTTGCAATGTGCCTTGCGGTGACCTAACTCAAGTTGTTGGCCAACTCCGGTGCCACCATGCGTCCACGATTACTCTACGACTTCAAGGACGCCACTTTGAAGCTCCGCACACCGCCACAGACCACCGCATGCCTCCACTGACTCTCAAGTACACCGAACATGGGAGGAACGGATGGGAGGAAGGGGAGTGTGACAGGGGAAGGGGGAAAGAAGAGGGTGGGGGTGAGTGGAGAGAGTGAGGGAGGAGGAGGAAATGGCGTGCTTGGGAAGAGGGGGGAAGACGCGTAGAGAAAAAGGAGGAGAGGTGCAGAGGAAGAATCGTTGACCACACATAAATATGCGCCTAAAGTGGTAGTTGCGTACATGCATAATGCAACTATCGGCCTCCCACATGAGTTAACAATCGCGCCAAATTCTCCCACCAATCGTGCACAGTGCCACAAGCACAGTGTCATAATGTATAGTGTCAAATCATGCACATGGACACAAAAAGAAGTCGGTTTATGAGGTCCGAGTCCAAAAACACAAAACCATACAAACAGGTCTCGAACAGTAACACTCGTCTAGGAATAAATTCATGAAAATGTAAATAATTACAAAATAAATTTTACGGGTTTTACATATCGTCTCGTATCCACTTCATTTATAAGCCTATTAAGATAGTGTTTGGTATGTTGGAATGTAGATTAGAGTGGAATAAAAAAAGTAGATAAGAATGGAATTCTTATGTTATGTTCAAAAATAACTTTGGAATGGTTATTCTCATGGGAATCAAATTCCTATTAAAGATATGAATTTCATTCTTACCAGGAAGTAAGGAATTTGATTATCATTCTATTAAAAATCAATAAAAAAAAAAAAATCCAATGCCCCCTCCCTCCAAGTCTGTCCTAGTAGTCATTCTTTATTCGTGTCCTTCTTCTGACTCCTTTCCTTTTCCAGACTATTTCCTCCTCCAGTGCCATTCCTCCTCCAGTCTCCCTCCTTTGGACCACTTCGTCCTCTGACGTCGTTCTTCATTTGCCATACATAGGAAATTGGAGAAAAAGGCAAAAAAATCAGAGAAAGAAGTTGACATGCATCATGCTTCTTCTTTTTCTTCCTTCTTAGGTGCTACTGCTGTTCTTTACAAGTTCGACCCCCTCCTCTTCCTCCTCGTCTTCTAAGACTAAGCAACACTCGTTGCCATTTCATTGCTCCCCCATTCTAGAGGAAACCTCCAATTGCACTGGTCAGACAGAGAAGGGGAGCTTGTTGTTGTAGTATAGAAAGCTTGGCGATTTCAGCCTCATTATTAGTGAAATCATGCTTGCCATGATATTTCCCAATATCATCCATTCCTACTTAATAAATAATTTTTCTATTTTTTCTATTTTGGTTTTTGAAGTTGTTTCTTTCTTTCTACTTTGATTCCATTCTAGATGACTTTTGGACAGCAGAACACCGAGAGAGAAGCTCATGACATGCTCAGTTACGCTTTCGATAATGGGATTAATTGTCTTGACACAAGAAAAGTGGTTAGAAGATAATTTTCTATTTTTTTTTTGAAAAAAAGTTGATTTCTTGCTTCTTATTTTTCTATGCACAAACACCATAATTAGTAACGAAAAAGAGGAAGAAAGAGGAGTAAGTAAAGAAACAAAAGAGAATTCGTGTGGATTTTGCTCTCGTGGTGGATTCTTTTTTTGGATCTTTGGATTGGAAGAAAGGAGAGGTTGTGGTGGAGGATTGTGAGAAGATGGTGGTGGTGAAGAATGTGTGGTGTTGGGAGATTGTGACAATTATTCTTTTGTATAAACAAATATGAATTTATTTTTTTTATTCTATTTGTTTTAAAAACATCTTTTTAAAAACTTTTTCAAGTTAATAAGACATTTCTATTAATATGTAGAAGTTATTATATTGATTTTGTATTTTTATTCTAATTCTATTTTTACGTATTAAACTGTAGAAAGAAATTGTCTATCAATTTCATTGTATATTTTGATTGTATAACAAATACAAGAATGTAATAAAATTATTTTATTCTATTAAATTTCATTCTAAAATTTATTCCATTCATACCTATTTTTATTCTAGTATACCAAATGCAATATAAGGATCGCTCACTTTCATTCCTTTGTTGTAAAATATTTGTTGAAATTTGGATTTTTTTTTCATATCAAATGCTCAATTACATATAATTTCTCTACCCTTGAAAGATTATATTTTCCTGTCGTTTTGATAATTTGGATTTTTTTCATATAAAAGTTGCTCAGGTAGCCAGCATTCATATTACTCTTTGCGACCATATGGAATTGTAGAAACCATTTGATATTACAACTCTTAATTTTATTGACAATGTTTTATTGTCACAGTGGTTGAGAGAACTTTAAACTCGTCACAGAGTCCCATGTTCAAATCTTGAGACATGCATAAAAAAAATTCTCCTCTAACTATCTCAACCGTTAACAAAAAAAAAAACACTCTTAATTTTATTTTGTTCACAGCTGCTAATAATGTTCTACTCGGGTTTGGATGGGTACAATACCTACGAATGGTTCTACCCTTTCGGTCTTTCCGAAAAATACAAGCAAACGGTACCTACGAATGATGGAAGTGAATCAGTTTCTTCAGCCAAAACAAGGAAATCTAAAGCTTTTTCGAGATGCCAACGCAGGTCTCTTCCATCTGCAACTTGTAAGGTGATTGAGGAGGAGCTTCCACCACTCTGGACGCATCCACAACACTGAGCATGATCCCTGTCTCTGTCTTCTCTTGTTTACAAACTTGTGTGCTTGATGGCCGACTCCAAGGAACAAAAGAGATATTGGACTCGCACCTGCTCTTTAAATTACTTACATATCTACAACTCTCCTAAGTCCAACCTATCTAAGCAAGAATTTCTATCTTTTTTTTTTTTTTTAACTTCAACACCAAATCTCAAAGGATGGATACAACATGAGAATTCTAAAAGACCTAGGCCGATCCACCATCACGATCAATTGATAAATCTATCAAGAAGATCTAAATAAGAATCATCGGATCCAATACATAACCCAACAAACATATCGGGTTTTGACATGGAGGGGAGGATGACAATTAACTTCCCTCCACTTTGTTGAGACATTTGGACCTTCTCCTAGCCTTTATGGCTCAAAGAGCCTTTTCTTTGATAACGTGGAAATCCCTCCCACCATCTAAGCTGACAACTAAGTGGTGGTGGAAAGATAAAACTTGATCATGATAAACGAACTTACATGATAGATTGATATGATACAGGGTAAACAAGAGCTAGGAGATTAGATCTTGAGACTCAAGGAGTCTATTTCTCTTTAGGTCTCTTGGCTTGTTTGTCTCCAAGTTGCTATTATCTTTTTAGACTTTATCAATAGAAGATGCTCTCCCTTTGCTCCTGTGTTGGGGTATATCTGTTTGCATTGTCTCTGTCTGTTGATCGATCAGCCAATTTCACTTCTTTTTTAAAAAAACTGCTAGCAACTCTATTGTATTCCCTTAGTGTGCAGCATTTTTGGTACAGTGTTTTAATGAAAACTATACTACTGTATCAGAAAAGAAACAACACTGTCCTGTATTGTTTTAGAATTTAATGCCCCATTCGTATAAGTGTCGTACACGGAGTCGATACTCGATATAAAAATAATGATCAAGGAATTCCACCTTAGTGCTATAAAAGGTGGAATCCAAGAATCTTACCCCAAAAAATTAGAAAAAATGTGTAGCAAAACTATAAAGGATACAAAACGTCAAGGGAACACGAGTTCTAATTTAGGAGGCTAATGTAAATAGCCAACTCAAATAACTGAGTTGGTTAAAACTCTGTAGTTTCATAATCACCATCATGGTTTATTGACGTAAATAAATCCTCTATGTTTCCAGGTCAACGAGGAAAAAGTGGAGGCCACAGAAGCATTAAGTCTCAACAATAGATTTACGGTAGAAAACTGTTTAATACAACAAAGCTGAAATGACTTTTACATGGCTAATCATACAAAGGCAATATATCTATTACACTGCTAAGATTTGAAGCACTCGAACAAAATACTTGAATTGCTGGGCTATTTGCAGTTATTCAGTTGTTCCTGAAATCTTTTTCTTCAAGTCTTCAATATCGCAAGCCAATTCCTTCCTGCTTGACTGCAGAAAAAATTGAGACGCTTAATGAGAAACCAGAAGGGTTCCATTTAGCTGCACTTGACGTTCTTATAACCTAATATCAGTTTGAGGTATACAAGTAGAGCCTAGAGTTTTATTTGAGTTGCGGAGTCTTGAAACTTGAGGAGAAAAGCAGTATTAAACATTATTTGCGCACAACTACTGGATGAGTTGGATTGGTTTATAGTCATCTTACGTATGGGGGCTAATAGCATCATGTTACACTCAATGCAGTTGGAAATTGCATAAAACGTAGACACATAAACATGCCCAACAAATCCCATGTTATCCTTGAGGGGTCAATTTCTAAGGAAAATTTGACTTTTATGTTACATTTCATTGCACATTTGCATTACAAAATAAAAGGTTTTGGCATATAAACATAAACAAGCCTTGCAGAAGCACTCCCACAGGACACATTCAGCATGAATAGGCATGTGGATTAAATTTCATGGCACAGATTTAGACAGATTAGATTGTTTTATGCTCCATTTGTTTTCCAGGTTTGTATTGTATTGCAATGTAAAATCATAATTATCAAAAGAGTTAAATGAACTCAAAAGTCTTAGCAAACAAAAGGTGCCTGAATGTGCAAAAATAACAGTTGTCGTGATTGGCTACAATTGTTTTATTAATCATGACTATATTCAATTTTGGATGCACAAAAGTCACACATGACTAATTGCTTCTAGCTCCCTTAAACATGAAGAAAATCCCATCAAAAAATGCATAGAAAAAGGAAACAAGCTCAACTATAAACAAATGCACAAATAGCTGAATTCAACACAATAAAAGCATAAGAAGTTAGTGTTAATAAAGGAATACACCATGAATTGTGCATATACTCAGCACGGAATAGAACAGAATGTAAAATAAATTAAGTAATCAAATACATTTCAAAGTTACCTTGAAAAGAAGGTATCGGTAGACAAACCAACCGGTGTAACCAAGTCCAACAAGCTCCAAGATCTTTGGAAGCTGAAAATATGGGCAAAGGAATTTTTTTTTAAGACTTACACTGTAATTTTTACAGCATGTGCATCAACTACACCATATCTATATTTTTTTAACAATTGAAGTTGAACATATACCAGGGGAACAGAGTTTATTGCACCAACAACAATGGAAGATAGCCAAATGCCAACAATTGCACCTCCTCCATATATCAAAACCGTAGACTTGTTTTCAACAGCATCCCACTGGCACAAAAATAGATAATGTATAGCTTTAGGATCAAAATTGTTGGATGGTGATTGGTGCGATGATGTTTCAAGCTAGCAATAAGCGCTTCTAACCTTCTGCTTGAGGTCTGAGATGAGGTCATCAACTTCACCAGAGCCTGATGCCTCTTTTGAGGAAGCTCTGGGGCGAAGTGAGGAAAACTTGCGGGCTTCTGTTAGAAGATGAAAGGATTAATCATTCATAATGAGAAAAGAAAGACAAAGAACTTTGCTCAAGGTTTCCCAATAGTGGAGGTTTGTGTAACAATCACTTCTTTACCATCCATCAAACACCAGAGAATGATTATTACACATGTATATTTCAAGCATTCGATTTATCATACATCATAATTTAATCAGTAATCACCCCACAAACTCATCATTCTACTACTGGGGTTTCTGTTACAAGATAAAAATTTACTGCATATATCAACTAAAAAGTCACATATCATATCCTAATTCTGCCACAAACTCAGACATTTTAATACTGAAAATTCATGTGGATGAAACCTTGAGAATTTTAGGGATTCTGTAATCTGGAATTTACTTCAAGCAATTGATACTTAAATCAAAGTGTGCACCGCATATAGCCATCAATTATGCAAGATTTATTACACTACCCACCACCAAAATAAGAAATATGTAAGAAAGGAAAAGCAGCCATTCCTACCAACAAACAAAGGTATTTTTTAACCTAAACCACCCACATTGAACATCCTAAAACAACAATTTTCCTGTGCAAACCAGCCGAAGAACCAAAACAGAAAATCGACAAGAAGTCAATAACCCACCTGAAAGCTCCCATCTCTAAGCAAGAAAACAATTTAAGAGAGAGAGAATTACCGGGGAGGAGAGTCGAGGAGAGAGACGAGCGGCGAGTCAGGGAGGGGAGCGACGGGAGGACGAGGAAGGGGGAAGGCGTGGAAGCCGCCGATGCAGCTGCTGCAGGGAAGCGGCAGGTTGCTCCTCCCAGTAATGCCACCGCAGGTGATGCCGCCGCCGCCGCCGCTGCCATTGTTTATCCCAAGTCAACCAATACCTGTCGCTCTCTCTTCCTCCTCCCTCTCACACGACCGCAGGGGGTTGGCTTTTGAGGGCTGTGGGGAGAGATGAGGAGGACGTTATCGTGTTGGAGTTCCTTATCCCTCGCGTCCACATTGTGGTGAGCTGCGGTGGGAGGTGGCTTGACACGTGGAGGGACGAGTGGCCGTGGTTGGTTGTCTGCCTATCTACAAAATCCACCATGGGAAGTTTGGAGCCCCCGGTCCTTTGGGCGTCCCCTCGTCTGTCTCCACCTCTTCTCCTTCTTTTCTATAGATATTTTTTTAGGAAATTTATCCTCGTATCTTTTTGCTGATTTACTGTATGTGTCTCGTGTTAGTTTGACAAATACTTTTTGCTGATACTTGGAATCAAGGACTCTTGGAACAACGAATCATCGTGGTCATCCTTAGATTGGTTTGGTAACGATTATTAGAATCAACTTATAAAAAAAAAAAGTGTTTATTTTTTAAAAGTTGAATCAAATAAATTTTTTTACGTTAAATTATTTCATTAAGTTAGTTTTTTATTTGTACATAAAAACTATCTAATAAATTGATTATAAAAAACTATGAAGATTAATTTTTTCAAAAACGTTGTTTATAAGAATAATCTGATTTTTCGTAAACGTTAACAAACACGACATTAAATAAGAAATACTTTGGATGGGATTTGAGGATTGTGACGAAACTAGGATTTTGTGTAAGTAAGGTTTAAATAATGTATATTAATTTCAAACACATAAATGTTCTTATATATATTTGTAAATAATAAATAATTATTCAATAAGCTCATGTAATTTACTTGGTCAACTCATATCATTGTTAAAATTTTCAAAATCTCAAGAAAGAACGTGTACCAAAAAACTTTTAAGCTTTTATAATTTTAATTTGCTTAATTATTTATATTTTTCAATTTTTTTATTAAAATTTGATTGCAAGAACATTTAATGTTCTATTGTTTGTTCTCCAAAGTAAGTAAGGGCTCACGCTCCCATCCTCCCGAACTTGCCTCCATTCTTACTTGAGGAGCTCTACTTTATCAATCTTTCACTTTCAAACTAATTGGTTTTAGATCGTCGATCTTAATTGTAGACTAGTGTCTTAGTCTCATCAAGAACTAAGGCATGTTATCATTCGAAATGGTATACTAGTCTGCTACTACACAAAAATAAAACGGAATATAGTAAAAATAAATGGAGATTGTACAATTTACGCCTATTCCTAGTTTTTTTAAAAGTAAATGTTAGTTAATTGTTTTTTTTTTTGGTAAACGGGAAACTTTATATTAAAGAAAAGTTCATACACAGTAAATTGAGGATCATATTATAGTTCAGGTGGATAAAAAAATTTCCACCACAAAAACAAGAATGGTGAACAACAGGCGATAACTGAAGGAAAACACGGGGATAGGAAGATCGGGGCTCCGGCGATGGTCAAGCAGGAGAAAACTTCACTGTAAGTTTTCTTTTTCCACTGTCATTCCCTTACAGTATTCTCCTCTATTTATAGGGGAAACTCTTGATCACCCTCCGCCCATCTTCCAACGGCTCCCCTTCTGCCGTTTCAATTCCAGCGATAAACGCTGGTAACCGCCGGAGTTAATCCGGCCATGAATGGGTGAAACGGACGTTCGTTTCACCCTTCATTTGAAATGGTCTTTAATGACCATTACTCACATCTCCCACTTGGTCATGAAGACCATGCACAAATTCCATGCACAGAGATGTTATATTTCCACTTCTACTATTCGTGAAGTGTACAATTTAAATTTAAATTTTCCACTCCCACTATTCATGAGAATGTTCTTCTT
>JAMKQA010104274.1:0-11962 GCA_024699735.1 Posidonia australis | reverse complement strand
TTCTATGCTGTATCAATTTTAGATTCACTTTGGGAGAAAAGAGGTGGGAGGGGTGTGTTGTGGATGATGGCTCCGAAAAAATCTACAAGAATGGAGTGATGACCTTACTGTTTTGGAGCCAAAGTTGGTTTTAAAAAAATAATTAAAAAAAGTAGATGCTCTATGTGAATTAAAAATTACTATTCATGATTTATTCACCTACAACATATCCTTCTCTTTTTTACTCACAACTCAGCCATCCAACCAGATTCATGTGTTATATGCAACAAGACAGCTGCATATCTACCCACTTCTTCCTTGCAAGTAGCAAATGTGATGTTAGACCATGGTTATCTATGGCTAACTATATCAGTGTATTTATAATTTTAAGAGCTATTGTCATATTTGTATTTTAAACTATACTCAATTTTCACTTTATGGCCCTAAACTTTAAAAGGATTCAGTTTGATATCCTCAATTATTATTTTGTCTCAATAGTAAATTTAAACACTAATGCTGCTAAATACTTTCACTTTTTTTCAGATTATATCCTTTCTAAATAAACCCTATCTTTCTTCCCCATTTCTCCATTGTCGCTCATAGTGAGAAGGAAGTGTCCAATAACAATCTCTCAACAACTTCACTTCGGTGATCATGTCCAACAGCAAACGTCCAACGATCTCTCAACAACGATGAGCGTTTAATAGCGAGCCTCCACAATGATTGTGTCCAACGATGAGCCTTTGTTTCCAATTTGAGTAGTGTCCAGATGGATTCTATGCTGTATCAATTTTAGATTCACTTTGGGAGAAAAGAGGTGGGAGGGGTGTGTTGTGGATGATGGCTCCGAAAAAATCTACAAGAATGGAGTGGTATTAAGTGTGCACATGTATCCTGATCATATACCATATTTTGAGATGCAAATGCTACTAACATATATGGAGATAAATCAAGGAGTACCATATATTATAAGCTACCTGACAAGACTATAAAAGATGACCTTGTTTTATGCAAGGAAAATCCATTCATTCATGTCTACATAACAGTGGTTGAAGAGGTTACTTTACCTTATCATGTGGAGCTTGAAGAGGTTACTTTACCCGATCACATGGAGCTTGAAGAGGTTACTTGACGATGATAAGGCTTTGTTTTAGAAAGTGGAAGAAGAAGAAAGTCAGAAAGGCAAGCAAGTGGAGGAAGATTTTGCTGACGACTTTCTAGTTTATGATATTTAAGATCCCAAATTAGAAGTTGGGATGATATTTACATCTCCTCAAGTCTTTAGAGATACTGTAAGGCATGTAAATATCCTACAATGGTGTAATCTTACTTTTTTTAAGAACACATCCAAGAGGGCTATTATCAAAATTGAATTGCAAGGATAGAGTCCATGCACCTTGAATGACGAGTGAGCATACATTCCAAAGGCAGCCAATACATAAGTGTACTAGAATTGTAGACTACAAACTAATTACCTCTTGGTTGGCAAAACGTTATTTGGAAAGAATAAGGGATGACCCTGATTGAAAAGCAAAAGCACTAAAGACTACTATATGTAGTGAACTTTGTTTGGATGTGGACAAATAAAAAATCTATAAAATGAAGTAGAAAGTAGTAGACATTATTTGGAAGCTACAAAGAATGATACAGTACATTGTAGGACTATTATAATATTTTAAGGTGTAGGAATTCTAACTTTGTTGCAAAGTTGAAAGTAGAAAGGTTATTGCTTAATAGTCCACCTTTGTTTCAAAGAATGCTTGTCTGTTTCGATGTTACGAGAAAAGGAATGTTACATTGTAGGTCCTTTTTTTGATCTCAATGGTTGTCGTTTCTATGGTTCATACAAAGGTATTCTTTTGAGTGCCATCATTATGGATGCCAACAATTAGTAGTTTCATGTTTGTGTTGCTATTGTGGAAGTTGAGAATAAACATAGTTGGACATGATTCTTAACTAATGTTGTGGAGGCATTAGATAGACAAGTAATAGGATGGACATTCATGTTCAACAGACAAAAGGTAACATATTTTAGTCCATTCTTGGTTTATAGCTTTATTTGTAATTTGATTTTTTACATAACACATTTAATGTTGTCTTTCAGGATTTACTTCAAGCAATCAATATTTTGATTAATGATGCTGATCATAGATATTATTTACGTCATTTGCATATGAATTTCAAAGAAAAATTTAGAGAAAAGATATACAAAGATGAATTTTATGCTACAACCGAGACTTATAATGAGACTTCCTTTAAGGAGACAATGAATTACTTAAAAAGCATCAAGTCAAATGGTGAAAATGTGTTTCAATCCATTGACAGTATTCTACATTGTCATTGGACTTGATATGCATTTAATATCAAATCTACGTGCGATCATGTAGAAAATAACAATAATGAGAGTTAAAATATTACCATAGAAGAAGCTCGACGAAAGCCAATAATTAATTTATTTGAATATCTCAGGAGATTATTGACGAAGAGAAATCAAGAAAGAAGAAACGTTGATACAAGTTTATTATTATATCCTAATATAGTTAAAGAGTTGGAGAAAATTATATTTGATTCAAAGAAGTGTGACATCTACTATACCAGAGACCGTAAGTTTCAAATTAATTATGTATGTAAATCATATGAGGTTGATTTGCACCAACGAATTTGTAGATGTAGAAAGTGAGATCTTACAGACATCCTATATACACATGCAGGTTAATACATAAGATTTACAATTTTTTGGTATTGATATACACATTATTGTTTACATAAGTTATACACATTTTTTGGTACATAAGGTTTCTTATTGTTTATGTGTTATTTGCTTGAAATTGCAGCAATCTTATATATGAAGCATAATGTTGTTAGTCTAGATTACCACACTAGCACAAACAAAAAGGTATATGAACACTTAGTACTTCCTGATACAATGGCCTACTACTAAATTTGAGAGAGTACTATCACATTTCGTCAAGACATGACCAAGAAGATTGAAGAAGAAGAGAGACAAGTCCAATGATAAGAAGCAACATCCAAATAATGTGAGGAGATTGAAATTAGTGATGACACGTTCAAAATACAATCACCAAGATCACAATTCTAGGACTTGTAAATGAAAGGAAGGAGACCTTATTCAGTCAAAGGTGAGGATTTGGAAGAAAGACTTACCAATGCAACAATCTCATCAACTACAGCATCATAAACTTGTACAATACTACTATTTTCTACAACACCACTACCTTCTGTAGCATCTCTTTCTAGAAGGATGAAAGTTTCACAAAGAGTCTATGCAAATACCAGCACTGTTGTAGAGGCTGTCACCGTGGAGAGACAAAAGGTGTTGAAATATTCAAGTAAAATTCCATCAAAGGGAGCTCAAACAGCCCATTCAACTCAAGATTTGTGTGGTTAGAAGGTATGATATCTTTAGCATACCCATTACTAGTGTGAATACCTGACCTGATTACTTTAGCATTCCTGATTACTTGCTTTAGGAGGTAATATAGGATTTAATTTAGACAAGTACTCAGGTATTCCGGCAACTAATGGGCTGCAGACAAGTAATCAGGTATGCTAAATTAAATCCTATTACTTTAGCATACTTAATTACTTTTCTGAATACTGATTACTTGTCTGCAGCCCGTTACTTGTCTCTAAATTAAATCCTATATTACTTTGACATACTTGATTACTTGTCTAAATCAAATCCTGTATTACTTTAGCATATTTGATTACTTCTATCATGTCATTAGCTTCATACTAACAAGGAATTGAGGGTATGAATTTAATATAGGTATGCGATTTCACTGAGTTTTTCTTGATAGAATGAAATAATATTTTTCTTGGCTTCCTGATTTTTATTTGGTGTAATTCCTGGCTACTGATGTTCTAATCATTGCATAAAGTCTTATATCCTAAGTATTATTCCTACTATGTGATGATTGTTCTTTCTTTTCTTTTCTTTTTGTAGAAGTTTGATAACGAGTGAAACTGATGTTTGTTAATAAAACTATCAAAAACATGTTTTCAAGGTAGGATACATGAGATCTTATTGTTGATGTTTCAACATTTCCAATTACCTGTCATTACTTGTCTAAATTTAATCTTGTATTACTTTTCCATACCTAATTACTTCTATCATGTCATTAGCTTCATACTAATAACGAATTGAGGATATGAATTTAATACAGGTATGTGATTTCACTGCATAAAGTCTTATATCCTAGGTATTATTCCTAGTATTAATCCTATCCATTATGTACAGATCCAGTTCCATATGGACAGAGCATATATTGTTCTTAGATCATGCCATTAGCTTCACTAACAACTTGTTTTTCTTTTTCTCATCAGCTCAGGAAAATTCATACATGGACAGAGCATGGATATGAATTACGTTTACTACCTCAAGTCAAGTGGGAGCTTTTGCTTTTGAATGTTCTGTTGGTTCACCCAAAACTAACTAAATATAGATTTAGATAGACATGGTCTGTAAAATTGATACACTTACTAAATGTTATATTCCCTGAAAATTCTGTATGTAAATTGATACACTTCCTGTATGATCTTGTATGATTCATGCCACTTTATAAAATTTAGAATGTAAATTTATGCAAGTTCTCCCGAAACCAGCTGAAAGTTATACATGTCCTAATGAATGTAAATTCATGCAGCTTGTTAACT
Source organism: Posidonia australis (assembly GCA_024699735.1). Taxonomy (NCBI): domain Eukaryota; kingdom Viridiplantae; phylum Streptophyta; class Magnoliopsida; order Alismatales; family Posidoniaceae; genus Posidonia; species Posidonia australis. The sequence goes on along the minus strand of JAMKQA010104274.1, from coordinate 7,306 downwards.
TGAGATCCAATTCTATTGCCACAGCTGACAATAATGTATTTGCTGCTTAGAATTGGATGGTTGGTACACCAAATTGCATGTGATGATTTTAGTAACTTCTGTACATTTTTTTGATTCACAATGTATGCAACTTGCCAGGTTCTTGGTTTTGTAAGTTCTTCTACATTATTGGGTTGTATTGCATTTGAAGGAAATGTGATAATAGAATTGTAACGAACATGTGATGGTTTTATTGGTTTGTAAGTTGTTCTGCATTATTAGGTATTGCTAGGTTCTTCTATATTACTAAATTTAAGACCTTTAGCTAAAGGAAATGTGATAATAGGATTGCAATGAACATGTGATGGTTTTATTGGTTTTGTAAGTTCTTATACATTATTGAGTTTTATTGCCAGGTTCTTCTATATTACTAAATTTGAGACCTTTAGTTGAAGGAAATGTGATTATAGGATTGCAATGAACACAAAGTTATCATGGCGTCACACGGCCATGGCGGTGTGTCATGGCGCCTTGGGCGCCTAGGCACCTCTTAGGCAGTCTGGTATTATCTTATAAATTAAGTAATTAACATTTCAATAATAGTATAATACATTAATAAATTGACATGTCACTTTTTAAAATTAACAAATAAGTGAATAACAATAACATTCATGGTAGTAAAATAAAATCTTAACAACAACAATAAGTCAAATAGTTAATGATTGAATCATAATAATAAAAAACTAAAGTACAAAACAATTACCAATCATCATTATTCTTCATCATTATCAAATTCTTCAAATTATCTTCCAAACTCAACATTTTCATCATCCATTTCTTCTTCATACGGTTCTTCCTCCTCGTCTTCCTCTTGAAACTTTACTTCATCATCAAATTCCATAAGTTCTTTTCCTTTCATTGAATATATTTTCATACTTGTTCCACATCCATGTGCATGAGGTTGACCATGTCCACAACCACTCCTATAAGAACGTCCACAACCATGAGTTGTTGGAGTTGATGTAGGTTGAGCTTGAGTGATCATTCTCTAGCACGGCCAACATGGAACTCTAAAGCTTCTATTACTGCATCAACTTGTGCCCATGTAAGTCTTTTTCCCCGCAGACAAACTCATTTGCAACTCCTACTATGTCTATCATCCATTCACTATTATAATTTAGTTCATCCACATGTGTAGGATCAAAATTCATCACTATTGTTTAATCTTCTTGTTTGAAATCTCTTGTAAAGATGCTTGTTGTAGTTTATGAAAACAAGCTTGTTCAACTGATCTTATTCCATGTGGTTCCGCTTTTTCGTGTAGATCTATTGACATAAGAGAGAAAAAACATAAATGAATCAGAATTTCAAATATGAAACATGTTTAAATTTAAAAAATAATTGTCCTTATAAATTCAAATGTACTCCAATTCTTCTCACAATTAGAGGTTGTACAACAAAGACATAGAATGCAGATAGCAATCTCCTTAAACGAAGGAGTGAGTACTCCATAAGAGTCCCACCAATTCACTATATAAGCAAAGTATATAAGAAAGCAACAAACATGTTGTCAAATACTCAAATATGTAAGTATGCAACACAGTAAGAAATAAGAAAGTAAGATTTAAGAAACACTTATTTGGTTGTTGCAAGGAAATTGTATCATTTGCCATTTCACTATCAAATCTTCCTCTTCTTTGCTTGTAGGAATCAACTCCTAACATGATTTCATTCAGTTCATCCCGATTCTTAACCATTTGTTCTATACATTTTTGAAATACAATTTCATTGAAATTAGTAAGTGGAGAATTATTTTCCTCTTTTCTTTATAATAGACCATGGAATTTAGAAATGCTCTTGCACCAAGTAGAGGATGATCATCAAAATGCAAAACCCAATACTTCTCAACAATATCCAAGATAGGCTTGTATTCCTTGTCGTTATTGCCAAAAATATCTTTAATTATTACTTAATATAAATGAATGCATGTGCAAGGTAACCCATGACCGGCTTATTGCCACAATCAACCAATCTCAACAAAACTACAAAGAGTTGAGAAGCTCTTAGGCAATCTTCGAAGATATTCCAAAAATCTGTAGAAAACATTGCATTCATGACTTGTGTGCCTTGAGTAGTTTTTTTCTAACTAGACTCATGACACAAAGAGTTCTTTAAGAATACTTTTCATGTCATACATGCTTTGACATGTGAGAAACGATATAGCAAATCTTGTAACACCACGTCATAGAAGTTCTTTTCCACTAGACTTTGTAATAAATGCATCATGAAGATGAATGTGAAGATAGATAAAAGATGTGATCTGTCTTCCCATAGTTATCACTTTCCTAAATTTTAGCAATTTCCTACTATCCTCAAGCATAAGATCAATGCAATGTGTTGCATAAGGAGTCTAAAATATTTTATTATTCTTCTCCATCAACTTTTCCTTGCAAGAACAAAATTTGTTGCATTATCTATACACACTTGCACCACATGCTCTTCACTTACATGAGCAATTGCATCCTCAACAAGTCCCAACAAATAATCTGCAATCTTCTCATGCCTTTAAGTATCAATGAAATATAAGTAAAAAATACTCTCAAGACAATTCACCAAAAAGTTAATCAAACTCTTCTGTCGTCAATCTATCCATCCTTCAGACATAAGAGTCACATCATATTTTTTCCAATGTACCTCAAATTCTCTTTTTATTTCTACTACAACATTGAACCTCTTCTCTAATAGTGACTTCCTTACCGAATGGAAGGAAGGTGGCTTATATTCTCTTCCATAGCGTCTAATGACTTTACAAAATACTTCAATTGTCAACTTGTTAACTGTATTGAAAGACAATCCACATTCATATAAAGCATCAGTAAATAATTCATCAACCTATTTTTTTTTTCTTTCTTATTAAAGTGGTCCTCAATTATTGTTTGTTGATTGTCTTTTCGTTTCCTTCTTTCAATAAAAAATGTACGGAGATTTTTCCAACACAACACATTAAGAGAACCTACTTTCTTCCCAATGGGGGTAGTTGACTTTGCAGTTCCACTACTTAAAGATGCAATTACTTTCTTTTGTTGATGTGTAGCCACAAACTCATTGGAAAGATTGTTGCTTCCATCAATTTCATTTCCATCTGATACCACATCACCAAATGTAATGTTAGACTTTCTCTTTTTATCTCTATTTAACCACTTCAACATCTCATTTGCAATGACTATTGTTGTCTTAGAACATTTACTAACATCAGGATAACCTCCAATCAAATGCTCCTTTTATCCTTTAATACCATATTTAGAAATCTTTCCACAAAACATTGCACCGTATTTTTGTCACCAAGAGTTGGCCACCATGCATGCGTCCATCCTGGAGCATCTGACTTAGTTTTTCTTGATCTATCACGTGTTAACACAAGATCAATACTAGGATGCAAAGGAAATGATGCTTCTTGTACTTTATCTTATGGGAGTGTTGGAGAGTTCTCTTTTTGTGATATCCTACAATTCATTTATCATTCTGAATGAACACAAGCAATTGAGCATAATAATGGAGGCAAAATAGTAATATTGTATTTAGTAATGTAGTGCTAGTGTACTACAAAATGGAAAAATGAAAAAACTTAGTAACATAGCATTAGTACTTTACTGTAAAATCTAGCTACAAAAAGCAAAAATGAATCAACACTAAAATACGAAACCAAACTTTGAAGTTTAAACAACTGTTGAAGAAAATGTTTACCATAAAACACATCAAAACTTTGAAGAAAAATTGGAGAGCGAGAAACCAAAAAAGAATCAACTGAAACTGGAAATCTAGAATGGCCATAAAGAGGTAGTAATGAGTTTGAAAGATGGAAAAAATACCTTGAAGAGAGAAGAGTGAACACGGAAGGCAACAACGGACTACTGGTGTTGTCGGAGGAAGGAGACGAGACTAGAGTATAGGTCTCGCAAGGACTTGCTGGAGCTGTCGGAGGAAGGAGATAAGAGTATAGGCCACACCAGGACTTGTTCGCGCTGTCGAAGGAAGGAGTTGAGAGCACGGGCCTCACTAGGACTTACTGGCACTATTGAAGGAAGGAGATAAGAGCACGAGCCTCGTCAAGAGTTTCTGTCGCCGTCTATGCCCAAGAACGCCGTCGGAATCACTGTCGAAGGAAAATCGTAATGATGGGTATCGCTGAAACAGACGGAAGGGCATGGAAGTACACTATTTTCATTGTCTAAAACTTCGTCAAGAGTTTCCACTACCATATATGTCGAAGAACACTGCCGGGATCAGTAAAAGAGGACTTTGAGTTTTGGATTCCACCGAGAGACAGTCGAAGAGATGAAGGAAGAAGGAAGAAGATGATTGTTGATTTATTTTTAAAGGTATAGTTGATGATAAACCCTACATAAATCTAAATCCGGATCCATATCTATATCCGAACCCGTTCTTCATGCCTAGGCGCCTAGGCGACGTTAAGGCATTGTCCAAGCGCTCGTTTACTTGCTGGATTCGTCTTTTGGCCAAGGCGTCTCCACACCTAGCCTAGTTATGATGCCAAGGCACCGCCTAAGCGCCTGCTGTGATAACTTTGAATGAGCATGTGATGGTTTTATTGGCTTTATAAGTTCTTCTGCAATATTAGGTTCTATTGCTAGGTCTTCTATATTACTAAATTAAGACATTTAGCAGAAGGAAATGTGATAATAGGATTGCAATGAACATTTTAACATACATTGTTTGTAGTGTGCTAATTCGATTCATAATAGGATCACAAGTAGCATTTGAAGAAGTGGAAGCTTGGAAATTTATAAACTGTAGAAGTTAAGGATGGCACATGGAAGATTGTAAAAAATGGCAAAGCAAATAATATCTTGGGCTTCAACTACGAGTTGCCATTCAAATATATGCGAAGGAACATCATCGAATTGTACATTAGTGAAATGGGAACCCATGCAACCAAAAATAACTTTGTAAATTCACTGCATGTGAATAACTTTGTATGCCATTTCCACAAACACATTGCAAACGTGCGGATGTGTCGATGTCTATAATCAAAGGATACCCACATATGAACTCAAAATGTAGTGAATCCAAAATGCTTCCAATTATTTGAAAAATACAGAGATGAAATACAAAGCAATACTAACCATTAATCCAACTATAAGTTACTTCATTTCACAAAAAACATAGTGAACAATGTGTATTGCACAATCACAGTGGGATTTTACACTTTAGGGTGGTATTTAGAAATATAGTTTCACCCTCAAGCATGAAAATCTTCTCCAAAAGGATGTTAATGACTTCAATATCATGTTTAGTGAGTAAAGGATCCACCTATTCGAAGAACCTACACTCATTTTGCTGAAATCTTTTGCAATCAAGGAATCTTTGTCCGAGATTCTTCGACATCTACGAGAAATGAATGGTCTTCGGCCAGAATCAAAGATAGAGTTGGAGGAACTCATGATTCAGTGAGTGGAAGAAGAAGAAAAAGAGGAAGAGGAATAGGAAGAGGGATGGTGGGTATTTTCAATGAGTGGAAAAAACTAGAGAAGAAAAAGAAGAAGAGGAGGAAGAGGAAGAGGACTCGCAGGTGTTTTCAATGAGTGGAAGGAGGAGGAGAAGAAGGAAAGAGGGGCATTTTCATTCCAAATTATTATAAAACTATAAAAACTTAACAAAAATATTAAATTGTGAAACAGTGAAAATTGAGAGTACTAAACTAAACCCTTTTAAAGTTGAGGATAACAAAATGAGAATCTAGTATAGTTTAGGGTACTAACATAACAATAACTCTAATTTTAATCATGTATATAGTCAAATATTTGGGAAGCATTTTAAAGCATGCTATACTTTCTGCCACAGGATGTGAAGATACTGACAGGATGTGAGGATACTTAAAGATGCAGCAGGTAAAATGCATCAAATACGTAGAGATTAATTATGAGAATGAGCAGAGTTGTAAGCCCGCCAGAAAGTGTAAATATCAAGATATAGCTTTCTATAGCAGATGTTTGGTTATGGCTGAAATGATACAAGTGAAAGATATGACATGTGATATAATCTATGTAGAGCACCAGAAATACTCATGCGCTTAAAGATGAGTATGCAGTCGATTAGGAAATCAGCTTCATAACGGTTAACTGATAAAGTTGGAAAGAAAGACAAACACTTAGGGGCCTAATATTAGTGGATTTAAGTTGTAAACCGACAATAACTAATCTACACGAATTCAGTGAACTCCCTCCATAAACATGCAGCCTTCTCATGTTGTCGTGGTACATCATATAGATACTACTCAGCTGCTAGTTTGCACGGGAGTCATGGGAATCAGTAACTGCAATCTCCGTCTCAGCAATGTCTCAATTAGGTCTTACAAACAAGAGGAAGATGACTGATGAAAGTGTATTTGTTGGTTGGTTGCTCCTTAACTAAGCTTTAATAAGTATGGTTTGTATATTGGAGAGGCGCTAAAAAATCCTCCCGTGATTGTTTTTGTTGCCATCCATCGTATTCCCTCCTTGTTTTCACAATATACACAATGTAATAGTGTAGAATAGGGTATGTAGTGAATAGTAATGATTCCAAGATACGAAAAGTGACATTATTAAAAAAAGAAGGAGATTGAAATCAGTTTTCAAAAAAACAAAGGGGGAAGAAGAAGACGAATAAGATTGAAACACGACCATGTGTAAAAATAAATAAATAAACGAAGGGGAAAGAAGGTCTGCACCTGCCACATGTTGCGGGGACTCATCCCTTGGGCAGAATGTTCTTCGACCTCCACCATAAGCGGAGGTGGAATGCTCCGGTTCCGAGGGGCGTCCGGGAGAACTACCAGCGGCGGAGAAACAGTGCATGATTTTGCTTCCTCCGCCGCGCTACCTCCTCTGTTCTCTGACATCCTCCTCCGTTATCTTCTTCTGTGCAGCCTCGACCTCCGATCCTGAGTGACTGAAAGAGGCACATATGTATAGAGGATTTTGATGAAACATACTAGGGCACGCCGCTCGCAATACATTTCGTAAGCACCTTAAGGGGGGGGGGTTTGTGCACCCAGAAAGTAAAGGAAAGGATTTCACAGGAATTCTATTTCCTGTTGACCACACAAAATAGAGTTGTTTGTGCACCAAATCAGAAATGATTTCAAAGGAAACTTGATTCCTTTACTTTCCAGAGTATATAATAACCAAATCCATCCATTTCTCCTCCCCCCGGGTGGAATTTCAACGGATTTTCTTCCTCTCCCACGTTCCACCCCCGCAGCTGTGCCCTATCCTCAGTAGATTTGCCCGTCTTCCTCTCCCCTGTGCCTCCTCCTACCTCGTGC
>JAMKQA010104273.1:0-13274 GCA_024699735.1 Posidonia australis | reverse complement strand
AACAACACATAAATAAATATATCTAACTTCAATAAATCAACTTTGTCAATGTCCATACAACAATTCTCTATCAATGTGCATACACCATATAAATTTTAAACTTTAAAGAGAATGAGATTTAAGAGTAGAATAATATATATTATATATATAGTGTAAATATTATACATTACTCTTTATATTTAACTTATAATATATTATATATAAATCGGATCCATGGGTCCACAGGTCTGGGTATTTTTAGACCCAGACCCGACCCAGTAAATGAGCGAGTCTAGCGGGTCTGGGTCCACGAGTCTATGGGTCTCATTTTTAGTACCTAGACCTATACTTTATGGGTTTAGACGCACAGGTCATGGGTCCAGACCCGACCCATTGCCAACCCTAATTGCACTAGTGTTTTGAGGGATTTTTGGTGCCTCTAGAAATAGTCGATCATGCACCTCTAGTTTGGTTGGGCCCACCAACTTCATTGATCTTTAGAAAAGGGAGGAGATCATTTTATGGATTCAGACCATAATAGCAATTGTGTTACACCTGGGCTTCTTAAATTTTAGAAGTTTTTATTTTTTGCATCAATGCCTTATAATATATTGTCATTTGTATTAATACCCTACTTATTTCAATACTTTCTTCAATATTCTCCTTAGACATTTTGTTATTCCATCATTCCCCTTCTATCAATTGTCATTCACTGCACACTGGTGTTGAAGATTTGGTGGAGACTAGTTAATTCTAACACACTTTCCTACAATTACTACCAAACCTAATCAATTCAACCTCAAATCCTACATTAACCCCTCACCATCAAACACCCATCCCTTCCTTCCCTCCATTTTCTAATCTTTCCCAAATGGATCCTTAGAATGTCATGATTTACCATGTGAATAAATTTCCTTGCTCAGTTGAATCTTGAATCTTCAATTCCCTTGTCAAATCCATTTTGTTGTTGTGATCTTAAACTCCTAAATTGTTATCATAGAAAAAAAGAGATACCATGTTCTTACTTTGACTGAGAAACTTCATTTCTAATCTACAATTGACAAGCAACATGCTTAACAATCTTATAAATATCTACATTTCAATCTAACTTTTTTGTTGTTGATGTTTCAATTCAACCAAGGGTTAGTTGCACCAATTGCCGTCTAGGTGATAAAATAAACAATCAGTGATCGGATCGAGAATAAAAACTTGGAAGCAAAGTAGTGGTAACATTGTGTTCATGATCCGTATCAATCCATTTAGAATCAGGTGCACATAAAGTCAACAAGTGAAAAAACCAAATACATCGTGCTTAATAATTGTGTCAAGAACCTCAATTCAAATATGATTTGTTTTTTTACACAAATTGATGTCAATCCGTGTGAGATAAACGAGTCATAAATAGGTTAAATGACATGTTCATTCTTTGTTAAATATTTTTTTCCTTATTTTGTATAGAAACAAATAAATGCATTATTCACTATTTTTTATGTCCATGTATATAAACCTTAAAATTAACCAGTCCCTGTGGTATATGACCTTGTATATAAACCTTAAAATTAACCGTTTTAGTTTCCATGGTTTTCACTATTGGGTTAAATCTAGCAAAATATGAGCAAAATAAAATCAATTAAACTATTATAAACTCTCTTATCTAAATTAGTCTATTTGCAATAGAAAGATGTTAGTGTGTTTAAGATTCATGCAAATAATAATTAGCCCAAAGGAAGGTTATTATTTGGTAGAATATCAAGCACAAATGTGGTAATAAATATGTGACAATTATTTCGTTGTATCATATGAGTAACTAAACAGCTCAAAGGAAGGCTTGTTACTTGACAGAACTAATTGTCAATATTTGATTACTATATTGAAAAGTACCGCTGGCAAGTTAACATTTCTTCCTAAAGGCTAAATATTGATGTAGCACTTGGTATCTTGAAATGGACTCCACCATAAATTAAATTTATTTATTTGTCTATTTCTTATTCAAGAATATTTATGTGTTTATCATTGAACTAATCACTCTCTTAGTTTTGATTATTATTCATTTATTCAGTTAATGCATCTCCTTCAATTAGTGCCAACATTAATTCCATTCCAATACTTAATGGCATAAACTTCAAGTACTGGAAAGAAAACGTTATGATTATTCTCAGGTGTATGGATCTAAATTTGGCCCTAAGGACGGAACAATCCCTTACTTTAATGTCTGACAATTTAACTAAGGACAAGAAAGCTTATTAAAAGTGAGAGCGTTCCAATAGACTAAGTCCGATGATCATTAGGTGCATCATTCCAGAAACGTTTTGGGGTACTATGTTCACAAAGATAACTACCATAGAGTTTCTTAATGAGCTTGAGAAATGATTTGCCAAGAATGAAAAGATAGAAACCAGTACGCTGTTAGTAAATTTAGTTTCTATGAGGTACAAGGCCAAGAGAAACATAAGGGAGTATATTTTTGAGACGTCTAATATTACTTCAAAACTAAAAGTACTTAAGTTAAAGTTGTCAAAAGACTTACTCAAGCATTTAATTTTGATCCCTACATCTAATGTTAAACGCAGCTTCTCCAGCGTTCTACACCTGTATTTGTGTGGTCTGGCATTTTACTATGTTGAATGCCAAGGTCAGTGCATTCAATGTTGAACGCACGATCTACAATGTTTAATGCTTGTTGCTCTGGTCGCTGAATGCTGGCATGCATGTGTTCAATGTTGGATGCATGGTCGGAGGCATACAACGTACTGAGTTTTACTGCTACCTATATAAGTGGCTGGAGGTGGCTTCCTTGGGAAGAATTCTTCCCTCCTTCTCCTCTACTCTCTGGTGGCGTGGGGTGTTCTCTAGAGGTTCTAAGGGAGCATGGGAGCTTGGGAGAGAGTGAGCAAGGTATGTATGGGCCTCAATATTCCTCCCTCCTCTTCTTCTTTCTTCTCCTTCTTTTTCCTCTTATTTCACCCATTGATTGAGGTTGTGGTTGCTGTGTGGGTGGTTTCAGTGGTGTGGTGGTGGCAGAAGGTGTTCGAGGCATGGCTGAGAGCACTTAGGGAACTCTAGATCGCTATGATAGCTCACCTCGAGGGTACAAGGTACACACTCACGTAGAAGTCTTTTAATTGTTTTTGGCTAATTATTTTATATGCATGGATGTGTGTGGGGCGTTTCCTTATCCCTCTGAGGTGATGGGGTGACTTTGGTGGATTTGTGCATGCCTTGAAGGGAGACTTTAGTGAATCTCCTGATGCAAGGCATTGAATGCCCAAGCTAGAGCGTTCAACGTTGAATGCAGGTTGAGCGACGTTCAACAACCCTAGTGCTGTTAATTTGATATTTTACCTTGAGAAGGGCTGATTTGGATTAAGGATTACATGCAGTAATTAATGTGTGTATTTTAATATTGCATTGGTTCCCTAAACATTTGGATTAAATGCATGCTAGGTTGATGGGTTTTTGCTGCAAAATCTGGTTTCAGGGTGTTAAACGCTGGGTTTCTAGCATTTAACATTGAACACTAGCTTCCTAGTGTTGAATACCCTTAACAATTAAGCAAGTTTAATTAGGGTAATTTATTTGATTAATGGGGGTTTTTAGTTGATAGCAAATCTTATTAATGATGATAACTAATCAGATAATGACCCAATGATAAAAGATTGGAGAATTGGATTAGATCTAGGGTAATTTCAGTAGAGGATTTAGGGCCAGGGTGTTGAATGTGGCCTTGGCTACGTTCAACGTTGGACACAGGCCCTCCTGTGTTCGACTCTTGTGAATACCCTTTTTATATGTTTCCTGGTCTAATCAATTAATAATGGATATAATTGATTAGATAAATGATTAGAATGATTTTAGGGCTTGCCTAAAATAAATTAGCAAAATCCTACTTGGACAATGGGTAGAATAAAAGATTAAAAAACCTACAATTATTAGGTTCTCTCTTTAATGATATTGGTTGGACATTAAGGTTTATGATTCACCCTAGGATCATATGATAAATCAGTTTGGGTGTGGTGCACTGAATGAGATATTCAGTTGCACTTTTCCAAGTGTTTGACTCCGACCTGACTGTGCTCTCAAGGGACACGAACCAGTAGGCGTCTTATGTTACGACACCAGAGTATGGAGTTCTAGTTGTGGTTTGTGTTAGTGTCTGGTCTTGTAAGTTGAATTGGACTGCAGGACCGTGGTTTTAGCTCTTGTTGTGGCTTTACTTGGGTTTTCGTCATGAGTTGAGTGAGGTACTCTAGAACTCAGACACTCCCAAGGTGTGGTTGCTTGGGGCTGGTAGAGGAATTATCCAAGCTATGTTTTGAGTTGTGGTTTTAGTTTCGATTTTCGTGTCACTTTTGGGCACGAAGTTTTGTGAGATTTTTGAAAGATATTTAATGATTTTTAAAATGGTTTTCCAAAAGGTTTTGGAAAGAGAAATGCATAGTTTTACAAATGTTTTGAAAAGAGTTTTCTATTGGTGGTGGATCAAGAGACCGGAGGGTCATGTTGTCAGGACCAGGGGATGTTGGCCATATTCCTGGTTTGTCGGGTACATCACCTAGGTTGAGGTCTTAAGATCAAGAGGCTGAGGTAAGTGTTCATCGGATCTTGGAGGTATGATACTCCTTGATTGTCGTTCACGAGGCAAAGGCTGAGGTCCGTGAGTTGAGGTGCCAACTGGACTTTGAGGTATGACACACCATTTGTTCTAGGTGTCAAAGACCTAAGGTACTGTCTAGACCTAGTGTATCATACTGCAAACTTAGGGGTATGAAACCTTTGGGTAGCTTTGTGATACGTCATATGGTTTGGGTACTGAGTAGGTGCTAGCAGAACTTGGGAGGTGAGGAGCCTCTAGGGGCTCGGACACTAAGTTAGGACGTCGAGAGGGCGTACCCTGTCGTGGTCCCAAGAGGGGACGGCTTGCCCAGGTGTGGTGAGTTGCTTTCCTAGGTGGGGTTAGCCTCTTTGGAGGGTCCTGTAAGTGGCGAGATTATAGAACGGACAGACTCCTCCATAGGGTGGTTGTCCATAGCAGTGCAGACACCTTGGTAACTCAGCACTGGACTACTTATGGCTAGTGTTGACTACTTGGCACTAGGCAGCTCGACGCATTGTTGTGCTTGTGGTTTCACCGAGTCCTAATTTAGCGAATCAAGTTCTGGCCTAGAGGAGGGCTACAGTGTTGCGCCTAGTTGAGGTGTGGTGCTTTGGGAGCAGTAGCTCTGTGGTTTTGGTCTAAAGTAGACCATGGTTTTGGAAGTAGAGGTTCTGAGGCTTTAGTGTGGCAATTTTGGTCCAAAATGGACCATGTTGCGTAAAGCAAAGGCTCTATATTTATTTTGTGGTCGTTGTTGTGGGTTCCTGGATACTTTAGAATGTGTTCAAACACAGTTGGTTGTCTGATCCACCCAGGGAGTGTGGGGGACCAAGCTGTGTTTCGTGTGGTTTTGGACTTGAGTTGGCAAGAGCAACCTTCTCAGGCATGCATAACAGGAATTTAAAGTGCATGCTGTGATTTTGAAAGGATAAGCGAAAGAATGGTTTATAAAGGCATGATTTTGAGGTTTTACTACTTGTCGGGCAATAGTGGATTACCTTAGTTTGGTGTTGTGTCATTTGAGTGGGATACCTGTGCTTATGTGCCTGTGACATAGTTACGCCTATTTCCTCGAAGTTGTATGCCGAGTGGTTAGGTGGGGTGTGTGCTAGGTGATTGTTTTAACTGGTCACTCACGTGTACATTGCTTATGTGTTTTGATAGATGCAGGATAATAGTTGTTGATTGCTAGTACATATAGGAGGAGTTATGCTACCACACATTAGGGATTCCGATGAGTGTTTAGTTTGTTTTATTTCTGTTGTTTATTAGCTTTATCCTTGTTGAGTGTACTTAGATTTAATTGCATAATTAATGTAATTATTAAACAATAATAATAAAATAATAATTGTAGCTAGGTTAAGTGGTAGCGTCTTAAGGGGGTGTTATAGGAAAATTGAGTCTTTTTCAAAATTCTAATCTTATTGGTACTAGTTCTTTAATTAATGATGACAATTTATATTTGCTTGATACAATAGCTTTTTATAATGAATCATTGCATTCTATATCTCGAGGTACAAAGCGAAAGTCAAGTAAGGATTTCACTTTGTTATGGCATAAGCGTTTAGGATATATTTCTAAATAACAAATTGAAAGGCTTATGACAGATGGAATTCTTCCATCTCTTGGTCAACAATACTTTATTATGTTCATAGACGACTATTCACATAATGGCTACCTATATCTTATTTATGAAAAATCATAGGCCTTGTATGTATTCAAACAATTTAAGGTTGAAGTTGAAAACCAATTCAATAAAAAAATTAAAGCCATTGATCTAATTATAGATGTGAGTATTACAGTAGACATAACGAATCTAGTGAACAACGTCCAGGCCTGTTTGCTAAGTTTCTAGAAAAATGTGGTATTATCCCTCAATACACCATGCCTAGTTCTCCAACCACGAATGGTGTTGTCGAGAGGCGCAACAGGACACTTAAAGACATGTTGAGGAGTATGATTAACTATTCTACCTTACCAGAATCTCTTTGAGGCGAGGCATTTAAGACTACAGCTTAGATTTTAAATAGAGTACCAACTAAGGTAGTGACTAAAACCTACAATGAATTATGGATTGGAAAGAAACTCAACATTAGGCATCTTCATTTGTGGGGCTGTCCAGCTGAGGCTAGGCCTTACAAGCTTAATGAAAAATGTAACCATACTGACGGGGGAAATCCATGATTCAATGTGACTGAGATCGCACCAAGACCTGTAAGCCACAGAAAATCCAGTGAATCCGGGGAAGGAAAAAGACTCGAAAACGCTAAAAGAACCGAAATAAAGAAAAGATAAGGAAACAAAGTCACCACCTAGTCTATTAAAAACGGAAAGACAAGGAAAACTGTATCAAAAGTTGAGGTGAAAACAAGGGGCAAAACATGAATGAATCTGTGCCAAATGAACATGACACATGGGTCAATACGTACCGAACAAAGGGTTAAGGACTCCTATTACGTACAAAGAAGATGTTACGTACTCCCACATGCCCGACGAATCGGTCTTTCTCGAACTCATTGCTCGCATGCATGGCTATATAGGCGTTTGAATGCCAATTAATATGTGGCTAATTCTTGAATGATGCATGAGAAACAAAACAAGGTAAATAAAGATGCAACATAGGAAAACAAAGATGTAGAGAAACTGAAAGACATAAAACAATGTAAGGGATGAAAGTAAGGCAAGGTCAGAGGCTAAGATGGGCCAGACATGATCCCTGGAACAACCACGCATCTCGGACGCACCTAAGGTACGCGCACCCAGAACATGCCCCAGGACTTAGCCAAGTAACTAGCTATCATAGCCAATCCCACACACACCCAAGGGTATAGTATGATAACTAACGTGTGGTAGACAACATGAATGGACAAAGGGGGCATGTAAGGTTTAAAATCCAAAAGAAAAGCACTTAAACAAAGAGAACTCAAGGAAAACATCGGATGCAAGTAACGAAACTATATAAAAAAACAAGCCAAAAGAGCCAGTCACACAAGGAAAACTTAAATGAAATGTCACATGGTCAAGGCTTGGTCTGGTCTGGCATTACGAGTTCCCTGATAAACACACGCATCAGGGACGAGCACTCGGGGCATGCACTCGAAACAAAGTCCAGATCATCCTCCTTCATTGCCTCTCCCCATGCAAGGCATGCATTGCTACGTCTACGATGATGTCCCAGAAGCAAGAACTAGATTTAAACTAGGGAAAACATGCGAAAAAAACAAGTCAAAAGCGTGAGGGGTCCTCCCATCAGTCCTCCCCACTTCCTCGCCGGACCACACATCCCCTCCAACCATGGCAATGGCTGGAGGTTGTGTCAAACCTCTGGGACGACCAAGGAAGCTTGGGGAGGATCAAAGGAAGGCTTGAGATGCAGCGAAATCTCAAATGCACACATGGATTCCTCCACCCACCTCCATCGTCGGCGGCGTTACGACTCACCGGTGTCTAGCGGACCACGAGGGAAGGCAGAGACATAGGTGCAGCTCAGGGGCAATTGGAGGGTCGGAGTGGAAGGAGAGGATGCCTAGGGACGGCTGTGACCAAGCACTCAGTGGCGAGAAACCTCACACCAACGTTGGCCGTCCATCGATGAAAGAGAAGATGGAATGCAAGGAACTAAAGGCTAAAACACACAAGGAAATGCAATAGGAGAAAGAAACCAAGGCCGCTAAGCTACCCTCTACTAAGCGGGGTGAAAAGGATACCTGATGATGGGCGATGTTCTTCTTCATGTCGGTGGCTGAAATTCCGACGTGAGGGATTGGAACGATGCCGGTGACTAAGGTCAGGTCGAACGAGACTTAGGAACTCTCGTGGAACACCTAGAAATCTTCCCTAATGCATGACGAGGCTAGCTTGGAGCTGGTTCGGGTGCTATTTGGTTTCTCCTCTCCGACCTCTCTCTGGTTCTCCGGTGGATAGGTTCTGGCACTCTCGCAACTAGTGTGTCTGTGGTGTGTTCTTGCAACTAGTGTGTGGTGGTTGTGACTATGGGGAGCTCTAGGTTTTGGTGGTTGGATGCGTGTCTGGAGAGTAGGTGGTGTGACGGCAAGGGATGTCAAACCTGCAGGTGAGGCTTCGACGTCGTTTCAGAGGTGGCATACAGCCGACGAGGGCATTGGTAGGGTGAGGTGGTTGTAGCAGGGCGTGGGAAGGTTGTGGGGATGTCAGGCATGCCGAAGAGGCAGCCTGGGCGAGGCATGCAGTAGTGTCTCTTGTACGAGATACAAAGTACGACAAAAGCAACTAGTCAGGCGACGCATGCCTAGCTATGTTGGCTTTTACGCACACTTAGGCCACGCTATCAGGTCATGCATCCCACTAAGTCAGAGCACACGAGCTAGGTTTCTGGAGTTGGGCTTGGTGAATAAGGTTTGTTTTTAGGGTAAATTGGTGGTTTCAGGTTAGTTTGGGTTTATGGAATTGGTTTTGGAATATAGGGTAAGACCGGGTATGCCATCCCGTTGCATTCTCCATCGAGTCCGTCTACCAATGTTGACCAAAACCAGGGTGTCTACAAAAAGAAATTGGATTCAAGGACAGTTAGCTGCTCCTTTGTTGGATATTCTCAAAAGTATAAGAACTTTAAGTTTTATGATCCCACTATTAGGTCCTTTTTTGAGAAGGGTAATGCTAGGTTCTTGAGGAAGTAGAGTTTAAGGGGGAAAATAAGAGTAGAGACATTGTCTTTGAAGATAAATTACAGTTGCAATTGTGTAACACCTGTAAAATTCATTTTGTAATTATTTACATTTTTATTGAATTTATTCCTAGATGGGTGTTACGGTTCCGAGGCTCATTTTGTGGTTTTGTGTTTTTAGGCTTAGGTCTCGTGAGCTAGCTTCTTATTGTGTGTCCCTGTGCGTGGTTGGCATTGTGCATTATGGCACTATACTTGTGGGTCCAGGCATGGGTCCATGTGGGGCCCGCGTTGTGGGTTGGTTGGTGGGAGAGTTTAGTGCAGGTGTTAGCTCGTGTGGGAGGCTGGTGGTTGCACTATGCATGCTTGCATGCAACTACCACCTTGGGCGCATATATATATGGGCGCGGCTAACGACTCTTCTTCTGCACCTCTCCTCCTCTCCTTCTCTGTGCATCCTCCCTCCGTCTAGAGCACGTCACTTCCCTTCCTCTTCCTTTCCCTCCACTCACCCCCTCCTTCCCATCTCCCTCTCACCCTCCCTCCCCTGTTTCTCCTCCTCGCATCTTCCTCTTTGTTCGATGTGCTCAAGGGATGACGAAGGTGTGAGATGGCTCGTGGCGGCACATGGAGCTTGGGTGGTGTGCCCGGTGGTCATGTGAGCCCCAGCGAGGGTCGTGGTCGTCGAAGTCAGCTGGAGAATCACTGGAGCGTTTCTTAGGTATGCATCTCCAACCCATGTAATAGAGAGCATGAAATTGGTAGAAATTGATAGGATTGCATGAAATCTAGGTAAATTTACATTCCTAGAATTTATTGTGAATTTATGAGAATTTATGGTGGATTTATGGGCATTTATGTCAATGGTTGTGTTTTAGGTTGTTTTGACCCTTATACCTTTACGATTTTATATCTTGATGCATGGTGAATGGATTATGGTTTTGTTTGTTGAAATTTGGAGTAGACTCAAAAGTCTACATCTTATGTTTTTATGCAAGATTTTTAGTATTTGTTTAGGAGGTCCGATTGGAGGTCACACTTTAGGCGATTTTGAAATGTGTAGGTCGGGCCGTTTTCTGTTTTTAGCAAAAATCAGCATACCGAACAATTTCGGTATATCATTTCTTTGTAAGATTAGGTCTTCTAGTCAAAATTAGGTCGTCTGATTTTAGACGGTCAACCGAATCAGTGGATTTTGGTTGACCGAACCATTTTCGGTATATCAATTTTGGCTTGAGTATTGACCATTGACCTGATTCGGTCAATCGACCCAAATTGGTCTACCGAACCAGGGATTTTCGACATACCGAACCTATTTTTCAGCATGCCAAATCTAAGCCCAAATGCTTTTATAAAATATGATTTCTGAGGGTTTTTCGGATTGGTTTGTATTGTCCTTTTGAGATGGGATTGTGGGTCGTCAGTGGTGGTCCCTTGAGACACCTGATGTGCCACTTTGCCAAGATTTTGGAAGAGTTTTCAAAGATATAAAATGGTTTTGAAAATGATTTCAAAAGAGATGAGTTGGCAAATTTGAAAAATGATTTTTCCTAGTTTTCTGTGTACGGGCCGAGATAGTGTGGGACCTTGTCGTCGGGACTAATGAATGTGACGACATTCTCGAGTGGTCGGGCATGACTCCTTGGTTGAGGTCGGGGGCCGAGATACTTGAGGCTGAAGGTCGTCGAGTCTTGGAGGTATGAGACTCCTTGACTGTCATCTCGAGGATAGGGTTGTAGTCCGCGGGCTGATGTGTCCTGTGGCATGAATGGGAGGTATGATACTCCTACTGTCACTGTGAGCACTAAGGCTCAGGTGTCGTCGGGTGTGAAGGTATGACACTCCCTCCTAAGCACCATGTGTGAGGGACCTCATGATGAGGCGTACCCTATGGTGGCCAGTGCGGGTGGGACACGTGCCCCATAACTGATAGCATCCTGAGAGACAAGATAGCCTTCCCAAGAAGGGGTTGGCCTGTGAGGGTTCTCCAGGTGGAAGAATCGCAGGACGACGCAACTCCTACACAGGATGGCACGTCATGGCAGTGTAGACGTTGTTGGTTGCTCTTCAGTTGATTGCTTGTGGCCAAAGTTTGGTTGCCTAGCATTAGGCTTCCCGACTCACTATGTGTGTTTTTGACCATTGAGGGCCTTTACTTGTGGTTTTAGGCTAGTAGAGCCCCGATTGTAGTTTGGCCAGTGTGGGCCTGGTTTGTGGGGTTTTAGAGAAATGGTTTGCAAAATGAATTTAAAAGAAAATTAATTATGATTTGCTTTCCACGGTTTTCCTAAGGTGCGTACTGGGTGACTTCTGTCACTCATGCGTTTTCCTCATGTTGTTGGGTTGCAGGTGCAGGCATGCAGAAGGTTTAGCATATTGCATATAGACCGGAGTCTCGTAACCGCACACATAGGTTCCTGGTAGTTTATATATCTTTTGTTTGGCTTTAATTTTCTCATAGTTTAAATTGTTTTAAATTATTGTGGAAAATGTGGGACGTTACATATTAATAATGATCAGAAATTAATTTCTAACATTGTTCAAGAAGCAAATCTGGAGCAAGATATTGTTGATTCTCTTCTCATTCAAGAAAAATAAACTCAACTCCCTTTAGAGTCAATGCCACTTAGGAGATCCACTAGAAAGAAGAGAAGTGTGATTTTAAATGATTATGTTGTATTTCTACAAGAACATCAAGTTGATAATAACTTGATAGATGATGATCCAATCAATGTCCATCAAGCAATCAATAGTTTTGATCCACAAAAGTGGATAGATACCATGAATGATGAGTATAAATCCATAAAGTACAATGACATTTAGGATCTTGTCCCATTCCTGAAGGTGCGAACCCCATTGGTTGAAAATAAATATTTAAGACCAAGAGAGATTTGTATGACAATGTGGAAACATATAAGGATTTGATATAAGGCTGATCTTGCACTTGTGTATAAAAAATTGAATCAACTAGAGATCATTGGGTATTCTGACTTCAATTTTATTGGATACCAAGATAGTCGTAGATCCACTTTAGGTTATGTATACTTATTACTAAGAGGAGTTATATCATGGAAAGTGTCAAGCAGACACTTATAGCTCTTTCTACTATGACAGCTGAGTACATAGCATGTTATAAGGCATCCAATCAAGGAATATGGCTAAGAAATTTTGTCACGGGTCTACAGAATGTAGATGGAATTGAATGACCGATTAAGTTATGTTGTGACAATAAATTTGCGACGCTATATGCCAATAACAACAAAAGCTCATCAAAGTCTAAGCATATAGATATTAAGTTTCTGGTTGTGAAAGAAAGAATCCAAAATGGTTACTTGTCTATAGAGCATATTGGAACAAATTCCATAATTATGAATTCACTTACTAAAGAAGTACCATCTATAGTCATTCATGAGCATGTTGCTCATATGGGTGTTATACCATTTGATGATATATCGATTTAGTGGAAATTTGAATTTGGATATTGTAGACACCCCGATTTTGAAACCACTTGGCAGCAGGCTCCTCCGGTTGATGCTCTGGTTGCAACCACCAAAACCCTAGCCCACACAAGCCCAATTAAGTCCACACCAGCCCACTTGACCCATTTAAACCTGAAATCCAACAAATCAACCTAAGCCCACTTAATCAAGTCAAAATCCACTTAAAATTCCAATAAAACCCTAATTTAACAAATAAAATCCATAAACCACAAAATCCAATTAAAATCCACCCAAAATCCCCTAAAACCCTAATTAAATAAAATTTGATCAAATCCATTTAAAAATCCAACAAAAATCCTAATCCACTTAAAACACACTTAAATCAACTTAAAATCCAATAAAACCTTAATTAATCAAATTTTTAAACCTTAATCAAGTGAAAAGAAATTAAAATCCATTAAATAGGACAAAAACCCTAATTCGAGCTTAATTCAAATCAAATCACTTAAAAATCCAAATAAATAAGTAAAAACCCTAATTAAAGTGAAAATCCATTGAAAACCTTAATTAATAAAAATTCAAAACCTTAATTAATCAAAAACCCAAATAAACACAAAAA
>JAMKQA010104270.1:0-12708 GCA_024699735.1 Posidonia australis | reverse complement strand
GCTTCCATGGGCCTAAGTGGGCTTTTGGGTTCAATGGGCTTAAATGGGCCTGAAAAGGGTTTGAGCTCAGCCACCAGACCCTCGTCCTGCAAAATTGGGAAATTTTAGGGCGTCTACTGGTGGTAGTGGTGGTTGGCTTGTAGTGTTGCAAGAGGGTTTGGTGGGAGTGTGGTGATGAGTGAGAGAAGTTGGAGATGGGTTTGGTGGACTGGTGGAGAGATCAGGGAGACATGGTTGATGTAGGTGGGAGTTTGGACGTTGGGAGGTGGTTGCTATTGGACAATATTGAGATGTTAGGTTTGGTGTTTGTTGCTAGCATGTTGGTAAGGAGGACGTTTGTGTGGGTTGTGGGAGGTGGCTATGATGGGTTGTAAGATGGGTTGTTGATGAGGTGGTTGCCGCTAGCCAGTGGGCGAGGTGGTTGTTGTTGTAATGTTGGATGGTGGCTGGCCAAAGTTGTGGTGGTAGTGAGTTGGGTGGAGTGGTTGTCAGTAGTGGTGGCTAGTTGGAGTGGTGGTGAAGGTAGAGATGGTGGCTGGCGAAGGAAGGAGGAGGAAGATATTGGGGCTTGAAGAGGGGGGCAATCACTAGGATTTATGTTCATGGATGTTGGGTTGTATTTAAAGAGATAGAGGTCAAATGTAGGCCCTTGAATGAGATAGGTTTGAAATTAAGGAATAGGATGTAGTTTTTTAGGTCTAGATGTTTTAGGAGAGGCATAGATCAAGAATGGTGGGTTAAGATCAAGTCAAAACAACCACTAAGTTGTCCTATAAGTATACTAAAATCTTGGAAAACACAAGGCCAAAACTCGAGTGCAAAACATGCAACAAGCGTGTTTCAGGCATACATTTTGCTAGGCCCGCCAAATATGACTCAATAGTCCATTTTGGCTATGCAATAGCATTCCAAAAAGAGAAAAAAATGATCTTATAGATGGAAAGTGGTTTCATTGAATTCTGAATTGATTTGATTGAATTTTAAGGAACATGAAGTTGGGTGAAAAGTTAGTTTAGGAAAATTTCTTCGGTGAAATAACTAAGTGTTGATTGGGGTGAACTGAATTTATAGCGAAACTAAGTTTTTCAGTAATTGGGTTTGAACAAGTCGAAGTGAAGCATTCTCGAAGCTTTCTGGACTAGAGCAAAGTTCATCATCTTAGTCCGTGAAAATTGAGGTGTCTATAATTATCAAAAACAAAGTTAAGAACGTAATTTAAAAGTTTTATTGCAATTTGACTTTCATTACTCCATTTAAAAATCATGGTCATGGTCAAAGAAAGTTTATCTATCCTATTCCAAGAAAATTGATAAGATACCTTACTCTTATACCTTATTATTCTAGTTTAGTAGAAATCTTCCCATATAGGAATACTTAACAATTTTATTAACTACATACCGTGATGACATATCCAATCTAGATGAAACCATAGGTTTTCTTATAAAAAAATAGTAAATGATTTTAGGTAATCTATAGAGTAATTAATCCTAGAAAAATTTGCATACTGTTGAGACAAAAAATTTATATGATTGTCAATTTCTTATTGTAATTAATTGCTCAATTTAATTTGTAAATGTAATTTTATAACTAAAAGTGCATAGGCTCATCTTCAACCTTCAACTACAAGATGGATGGGAACCCATTAAAAACAAAGAAGATGTAAGTCAATTGTTGCTCAAAGGTTTTGGAATGAAGTTTGAGCCACTTTGGTCATCAAGGAGACTAACCTCATATTCACATATTTAGGTTTCATTGTAGCAAGCAACAAAGCGTGAATGCCATTGTGTCGATGATGTGGGCGTGGTGCACATGTGGTGAGACAATGAATCACGAGGGGGTAGGCTAAAATAGTGACAAAGACTAAAATACACAAGAATTTACAAAGATATTTGCTAAAATTTTCAAAATCAGGAAGGAGCATTTGACCGATTGGCATATCCAAGTATAAAATCTTACAGGTTGTTTGCATATATACTCTTGGAAATAATCGAAATTGTAGGTATCTCCTTGTGTTTTAACAAATAATTACAATACCCTTGTATTCATGCTCTATTAGCAACTTAGCATACATATCCTCATCATTACCTAAAAGGTATATTTTCTATATTCAGTAATTAAGTCATAATAAAATGACTATTCATAACGACCCCGGTTGTCACCAATCCTTAAATTCCAAATAAAAGAATAATTTAGAAGACTAAAAGAAAGGAAAAGCTTAATGATTAAGAAACATAAATAATTCTACCTAATACCCTGTGATGTGCAACCACATGGCTTCATTATATGCACTAGACAATCGGCTCACTATGGCGCACTTGAAAGAAAACACATCAAGAAATGAATGACAACTAAAAGGTCACCTAGTACTCACCTACAAAAGATCCAAAGATAAAATAGAATAATTCAGAAAAAGTATAGAAAACAACTAAAAAATTGACAATACACACCAACAATACATACAAGAGATAAGCACCCACAAAACGCACAAAGCCTTGAGACTATTGACAATACTAAAAAAAACCAGATCGAAGACAATGCATACAAAGTCCAAGCTAACTAGTTTTCCGACTGATTAAACAAACTGAAAGATTAAAGACCCAAACCTATCCACAAATCCAAAGCTTCCTGAGTATTGAAGCTGAATGAAACTATCAATGGCCCCACCACAAAATGCATAACTAGACCATAACCAAAATTGTTGAATACCATCAACTCAACAACAAATCTTATCGTGTTGCCCGATGCTAAGCAACCGACTCTAATCCACAAGCAGCTGCTAATGCTTATTGCACTACCATGAACAAACCACTTTCTCTAGAACTCTCTCGTCTCAGGTTCCAAAGAACCCTCACAACTATCTACTGATGCGACGTCACAAAAAGCGAGGCACATGTATATCTCGTCTTGGTCAACCATAGCAGAGTATGCCTCTCTCGACATCCTGAGAACCTAGACCACCTAGAAGTTTCTACCCTCCTAACCCTACCAGTCTAGAAAATATCACAAACTTCAACTTCAAACTTGCACTCAACCATCCACAGATACCATCATGTCTCTTGATCCTGCCAGTACAATCCTTCAGCCTCTTAACACCACAAAATTAGTAGAAAAGAGTTCATTTAAATCTTATTTCAACATCAACGAGAAATTCTTTTAAATATAATAGAATATTCTTCTAAACTAGAAAACCACATAAAACCTCACTGGATAATATAGCATATTAAAAACCACAGGAGCCCAGCATTCTGGTTTCTACTCTGAAACACGTGGAGCACACGAGTGGTTAATATGCACGGGCCACCTACCCTCGACCAGCCAGAATCCCTTGTTTCTTGGAGAACACCCACACAATGCCCTGAAACATCTACAAAACTCATAAAAAAACATCACCATCATACTCGATACATAAAGTCCTATTATAAAGGTTCTTGTAACATTTAAATGCAACCAAAAGTAAGCCATCCTACAAACAAGGAAACCAGAGCATTGTCTGCCTGACGTCGCTGTATAGAACGACGTTAGGACTCGTCGCCAATAAGAGAGGCGATGGACAGAGGACACATCAAACCAGGCTAATTAAACAAAGGAGTTTCAATCAAAATGCGGATTTTAATTGTTAAAATGATTAATTAGCGGAACAATTAACCCGTGTTCACTCAGCCTGTTTAGGTTCCTATAGCAGTGGGTTAAGGCTTTTTCTTTGGTGTTCTAGGGTTACACTCAATGGGCTTCTTAACTTGTAGGGTACTACTCTTGGGCTTCTAATAGGCCTTATAAAGAAGACCTAGGCTGTAGGTTTGTCTCTCTATAGAAGGGTCCATAATCTAGAATTCTATCCTTAGGGTCATTTCCTAACAAACCACAAACAGTAAATAAACACAAAACAATAAAGTATGAAGCTTCTACTAAGGTTTATTATTGACTCAGGAAAAAGAGAGGAGTCAAAAATAACGTCTTAGAACATCTTAAGTTATCAATCTAACAATAGCAACCAAACAAGGCATGGGAGAGCTACTTGCGCTGGCCTAGTTCACCCAATTTCATTGTTCTTAACTAGAAAGAAATTTTCCTTAAGCAACTTCTAACTTTATTGTAAAACAAATAGTTTCCACCCTATTGGTGGACAGAAAACAAAACCTAGAATCCGTAAATAAAACTAAAAAACAGGTGGACAGGATATTATTTGATTTTATTCACTAATATCACTATTGTAAGCCAGAAAAAGACAACACAAATAGTAAAAAAAACGAAGGCTTGCAGGTAAAACGGATTGTAGTCTCGGTCGCTTGTTTGAGCAACGCCTATGTTTGTCGCCCTGTCAAGCAACGGCGAGATAAGGTGCCACGGAAATAGGCGGCTAAAACTACAAGGAAGCTATTTACTAAGAAAAAACTAAATAAGAGGTCTGGTCATCGTGAAAACCTAAACACATGAGTTCCCAAACCTAAAACTGCACCTAGTGTCCAAATAAAAGAAGAAAATAAAATAAAAAAAGGAAGGGAAGATAACTTACATTGCACGGGAGTTGGCTCAAATCAGTCCCACCGTGATCGTCAATTTTTGTGGATGGGAATTTTTGAGGGTTATTGTAGAGTTGTCGCGGTGTCCACTCACTTTGATAACTCTTTGTGATTGCCACTTGTCCTTTACTGAAGTCGACTAACAAGATGCCTACGAGAGATGCGGTGATTGTGGTTGTGTAGGTTCTCAATTCACTGGGTTGGCGATAGGATGTTGCCCAGCGACATCCTCGTGCTCATGTAATATCCTTCTCTTCAAAACAAATAAGAAAAGCAGATACGGATTAGACTAGGTGTAGTAAATGGAATCAGAAAAAGAAATAAACAACATGAATAACTAGATTAATACTAACCGAGGGGTTGTCCCCGCATGCATATGCCATGAGTAGTTATGTATGCAATGTTTATATGAAATAAATGAAAGAAAAAGAGGAAGATACTCCCTTCATCCTCGTATACTGTGGAAAGGATGAGGAAATGGAGGCCAATTTACGGAGCTCCAGAGGTGCACTTTGGCTTTGATAGAATGATCTCTAGTGCATCTAAGACTTGAAAAGAAAATTGAACATGGAGGAGGGGTAGGAAGCTCTCTCTCTCTCTCTCTCTCTCTCTCTCACAGGATCCCTCGCTCTCAAGCTCTCTAAGGTTTCTAATGGCTCCTTGAAACTTTTGAAGTGCCCCCCTTGGATAGAAGACCAAGAGGATCTATTTATAGAGTTTGAGGGTTGGAGATCTCGTTAAAGATGAGATATAGATCAAGGGTCAGGATTAAATTCGTAAAATATGACAAAAAATCCTTTTTAGATCTAATCGCCTATTGTACAGGCAATAGAATCATTCAATCGTCACTCAGAAAGGTGACGCATGCAATAAATCAACAGTTAGCTAGCACGAAATCTGCCACATAAGCTAATTACCTATACATGTGACATCGACCAATTAAAAAGGAATTTTTGCAAAAAAATTAAAATCAGAAAATATCCATTACGAATCTATTATCAAATATTAACCAAATCCTTCTGAAAAACCATACTCGTAATTGAAGACATTTTAAATTAATTTCTAGATTCAAAATCCACTTAAAATGTTAAGTAAATTGGATTTAAAAAACACATCTTTAATAATTACTTGAAAACTCAATTAAAATCAAAGATATATTTGATTTAAAATAGATTGGTAATCAATTGGATATTTTCGATTTTATCTTTATCTTTTTAGCATTATCATGAATTAAATATAAGCTATAACATTAAAATATGATAACTTATCACAAAATCTCATTTTTGGTAAAAATAAAGATAAGTGATCTTAATTATCAAGTCATCCGAATTTCAATAATTTTCTGGAATTATTTGGCATTTATAATGATTTATATGATAAGCACATATTATTTAAATGTTGAAAAATTATAGAAATTATAATAATTATGGGAAAAATCATGATAGCATTTATAAATATCACATATATCATATTAGGGCCCGGGATGACAAATTATATGAGAGAGAATACCTAGGATTATAGTCGCCTACTTTAGTGACACCATTATAACTAGTCGCCACTTCAAGTAGCAACGAGTCTTGTCGCCTGTCGGAGAGGCAACATCCTGATCTTTTGTAGTTTACCTCCTATCTTTTATCTTAATCAACAAAGATGCATTAAAAAACTGAAAAAACACAAAAATTCCATAAGAAAATCTGGAAAAAGGTTAGAGATCCTTAACTATGTGATCTAGGGCACCTCGAGGGTTCCTATCCTAAGTGAATTCTAGGAAATGCGAAAATGAGATATCTACAATTATATTTTAAATTTTAAATACATAAAATATACCTTTTAAGTAATAATAGGGGCATTTATGCTAATGGATCAAGAATACATGGGTACACCATTTGTTAAAACGCAAAGGTAAACATGTAATTACGATTATTTTCAAGGGTATATATGCAAAGAACCCAAATTTTATGATTCCTATTGTATTTATATAGAAAAATCATATTTTCTCATAATCCTCAAGTTTCCACTCTATTTTGGACTTCTAGAAACTCAAAATTATGTCTACAATCCATTTTGACCACTATTTCCTTTCCATTGTCTATTCCAAGCCCTAATTGTTTATTCATCATCATCAGATATAATATTAGTGTCATGTCCCAAATTTTCCATAATAATTTAAACAAATCAAATTACGGAAAAATTAAAGCTTAACAGTAAATATCTAACTATCAGGAACCTGTGTGTGCAGCTAGGGGACTCCGATCTATATGTACTACGCTAAACCAATCACATGTCTGCACCTGCAAACCAAAACCACAAGGAAAACGCATGAGTGACCAAAGTCACTCAGTACACACCCCACGAAAACTACAGAAAATAAAACTATAATCAATTTCCTTTTTAAATTCATTTCACAAACCATTTTTCTCAAAATCTAGTAAACCAGGCCCACACCGGCCAAAACCATAACCGGAGCACTACTAGTCCAAAGTCACAAGCAAAGGCCCTCAATGGCCAAAACCACACACAGTGAGTCGGGAAGCCCGACGTTAGGCAACCTAACTCTGGCCACAAGCAGTCCACCGAAGAGCCACCAATGGCGTCTTCACTACCAGGACGTGCCACCCTGTGCAGGAGCTGCGTCGTCCCGCGATTCTCCCTCCTAGAGAATCCTCATAAAGCCAACCCCTCCCTAGGAAGGCTGTCTTGTCTCTCAGGACGCAACCAACTACGGGGCACGTGTCCCACCACCACTGGCCACCACAGGGTACGCCTCCGCACGGCGTCCTCCACACATGGTGCTCAGGAGGGAGTGTCATACCTCCACACCTGAGCATCAGTGCTCACAGCGACAGTAGAAGTATCATACATCTTCGTCATGCCACAAGACACCTCAACCCGTGGACCACAACCCTAGCCTCAAGACGGCAATCAAGGAGTCACATACCACTAGGACTCGACGTCCCTCAGCCTCAGGTATCTCGGCCCCCGACCTCAACCAGGGAGTCGCGCCCGACCACCCGAGAATGTCATCACATTCCCTGGTCCCGACGACACGGTCTCACACTGTCTCGGCCCGCACATAGAAAATTAGGAAAACATTTTTTAAAGTAGGCCAACTATTTCCTTGAAATCCATTTTCCAAACCATTTTCATATCCTTTGAAAATTCTTCCAAAACCTCAGCAAAGCGATGCATCAGGTGTCCCAAGGGACCACCACTGACAGCCCACAATCCCATCTCGTAGGGACAAAACACAACAATCCAGAAAGTCCTTGGAAAACACATTTTATAAACTCATATGAGCCCAGATTCGGCATGCCAAAAATCAGGTTTGGTATGCCGAAATCTACTAATTTGGTCGACCGAGGTGATTCAGCATGCTGAATCAACCAGTGGACCAAACTGACAAAAAATGGTATACCGAACGAAAATCGGTATACCGAAATTCACTGATTCGGTATGCCATTTTCAATTCGATATGTCGAATTCTACGAAACCAGAAAACGGCCCAAACCGTATCGTCCGAAATCTCCCCAACTAGGACCTCCAATCGGACTCCTAAACAAGCACCAAAATCTTACATAAAACATATGGCATAGACCCTCGAGTCTACTCCAAAACCTAACAAACAAAACTAAAATCCATTCACCATGTATCAAGATATAAAATCGGAAAGGCAGAAGGGTCAAAAGGACCCAAAACGCACCAACCATCATAAATGCCAATAAATACGCCATAAATTTTCAATAAATCACAATAAATTCTTGGAAAGTAAATTTACCTAGATTCCATGCAATCCTAGCATTTTCTACCAATTTCATGCTCTCTATTACACGGAGTTGAGATGCGTACCTGAAAACGAGCTCCGATGATCCTCGGTCGACTCCGACGAACTCTAGCGACCACGGCCTCACCACAACTCCAAGGACGCTCCACCCAAGCTCCACGCGCCACACGAACCACCGCAGCCCTCTGCTTCGCTCCCTCAATCTCTTCCTCACTCAACGCATGTTGTAGGGGAAATAGAGGAGATCGGGTGGAAGGAGAAAGGGAAAAGGAGAAGGAAGTGGAGGAGGAGGAGTGGGGAGGAAGGGAAAGAAGGTGGGGAAGAGGAGAGACGCACCGTCGAGGAGGGGAAAGGAAGAAGAAGGAAGGAGGAGACGGAGATGAGCGGCAAGGAGTGCGGTGAAGCTTATAAAGCCTGCACTCGTAGTAGTTGGGAACATGCTCACCTGCGCGTCTCAGCCACCAGCACACCGCACGAGCAACCAACCACACCGCCCAACCACCAGCCACAACCAACGGCCCATGAATGCGAGCCCTACGTGAACCCCACACTTGGGCCCCACACGGACCCACACCCGGGCCCCACAAGTACAGTGCCACAATGCACAATGTCAAACCACGCACAGGGACACGCAAACAGAGGCCAACCCACGAGGCCCAAGTCCAAAAGCATAAAACCACACAACGGGCCTCGGAACAGTAACACCCGTCCAAGAATAAAATTCATAAAATGTAAATAATTACAAAAAATAAATTTTACGGATGTTACAATTAAGAATATACAGAGTCTTTGAAGATTCTATATAATACCTTAATTGGTTAATAATTGAGATTTATCATTGCCAAAGTTACTTACAATTTGTAATTTCTTATCAATCACTTTAATACACTAAACGACAAAAATTATTCTATTAAGGGAAGAGAAGAGCTAATCAACTGAACCAACATTTACTACACAAATCTCATGTTTATCCATGTACATATTCTCATATATCTTTTGTTAAAGATAAATCACCATCCCATTTCTCTCTCTCTCTTCATTTTTTTCTCACATTTGTTTTTAAGTTTCAAAATTTATTATTCTATATTTTTAAACTTTATTTTAAGTCACATGTAATATTGCATGGCCTTTTTACTAGTATATTATAAGCCAACATGAAGAGAGCAAGATGAATTGACTTTTAATTGTATCTTTCGGATCAAATAAAGTTTAACCCAAGTTACATTTGGGCCCAACCCATTTAATTAATGGATCGTATTTTAAACCTATCCCTACCCAACTCCTTTGACACGCTTGAAAAAAACCTCAAATGAGTGGAGTGGTTAGAAAAATTGGAAAGAGTGCTCGATTTGTTAAAATGGTAAGACAACGAGATTTACAACAACCCTGCTCTTTAGGGTAATCCGACCGTAACGTCTTCAAGCTTATGATCAACTGGTAAAAGCTTCAGAATAAGAAACTGATGGTTAATCTCATTCCTGTTGTTTGGAATATATTCTGTATTTTGATAACTAATATATTCACTGGTCAAAGGTGCTGGCCAGTCGATTGTTTTTAGCCAATCAAAGAGATTTAGAAGGGTCGTTGAAGCACCACCATCAATTAATGCAGCGAACCCTTAGTACAACAGAAGTTTAAGATTGATATATTCAAATAACGAAATGCGATAAGAGTTTGTTGGCACCTCATTGTGACTGCCAGATGTTAACGGGTACCGAAGTGCACAATTTGTGGGCAAACTACTTTCATAGGAGTAGCATAATGCTGGAAAACCTGACCGAAATCAAATGTAGTACCATAATGATCATCTTATACTGTACCGTTCTAAATTTGACTTGAATGAGTAATAAAATATACTAAAAGAAGATATATGAGAACTTCCAAGACGTGACCCGTAATGAAATGGTATGCGCCTCAGTGATCAAAGTAAGTTTTCAAATGTCCGAAACGTCCACCCCAAGGAAGATAATTATCGCATTGTGGTTCTCTCATAGGCGGGTGATGACAGCCTCCACCTCAGAAGGAGAGTACAGATGAAAGGTTGGGGCAACCTTCGCAATATCAACATTGTTGGGAGTCACCTAATCACACCAATATCAACGAATGAGTCAGTATAATTTGTGTTTTAGCAGGTGGGTTGATAAGCACTCTTTTCCCTATGTTGTTACGTTACCTTCTCTTCCATCACTTGTTTCAGGATGGAAAGAGCAATGGTTTCAGCTTCTTGAAGGCTTAACTCCTGCAACAGAAAATCAGTGTTCTTTTACAATAATCAATTGGGCACAATCTATATCTTTATTCAATTTGGTTAGCAAATACTCAAATAAGCTTGGACTATGTGCATTTCTGTAGTTTCTGTTATAAACGAGAATAGTAAAGGAAATGCTTGACAGCATTTGTGAACATGTAGCCACACAAAATTCAAGATACCTTTTTATATTGTTCTTGCAGAGAGCTGTCTGCTCCCTCAGATCCAGAACCTATAGCTTTTGCATTGCATTGCCAGAACGTGCCAGAAGGGTCTGTGTAATATCTGCATTTCATAGCTACATCTCAGCATTTGAAAAAGGACAAAAGCGACTGAAGCCAGTGAGGTAAGTTATTTGACTAAGAAGCAACCATGCCAACTTGATATTCCAAATATTTTGCATCTTTCCTTTATTTTACTGGGTATTCTACCAAGCATGAGATTCTTAACGGTGACAATATGTATTATACTTATGCCAAAGAAAAAGCTAAACAGACAAGCAACAAAAATATACTTACAAGCTTGGTCCATTTTCATCATGTCCTGCAATCAGTAGTGACACACCAAAAGGTCGAGACTGCACAAGTACTCAAGCAGCAACGTCAAACATCAGAAAAGGAAATTATTGGCAAGTACTTAGATAACCACGAAACGTTTACACACCATAGTCCCAAAATGACATAAATGTATAAGATATATTGAATCCCAGGCAACCAAAAAAAGGAAGACTATGATTTGATTTCCGCCAAAGACACCTCAACTGTGGTGATGTTCATGTGCTACCAGAAGAACAGATGACTCATAAATATGGAAGATCTTTCATTCTGAAGAAATTATTGGGCTATAAGACAAAAACTAGTATATTTGATTTGAGTTAACCTAATAAACAGACTGAAGTTTGAGTATGTAGGTTCACAGGTCATTATATCACCACCAAGCAAGTACCATAACTTCTTTTATAAATGATGAACAAGCTTTATATATTTAATTGCTGCAGATTCTTCATGCTTATCAATTTTAAATGGAGCGTACCAAACAGGAACACTATCAGAATGTTGTGACAGACAAGCCATTAATTAAATTTAAGCTTTTAACTTTGAAAGATGAAAATCAAATTTAAAGTATCAAGACCATATTGAGTTCTCTTTGTCTTGAAAATTACGACTACTCTTGAATTCTAGATTCAATTTAACTAACTTGCATTCGATGGTAATTCGATTGTATCACTCTTTGATTCACATATAAGGCCCTTATTTCATACTGTATAATTTATTGCTTCGATTCAATGGTTCAATCAGAAGAAGCTAAGTTCCTTCTCTTGCAATTTAAAAACTTGGTTTCTTGATGTCACAACCCACCTACGATGGATCCTAATACTCTCAGTGACACTATGGCTTGCTCTTCTTTGTACTTTGTTCTCTCCTTGCTAGAGATGCACGATTGACATGTAAGAAATGGTAACAATTGATGCACCAGGCATTATGTGTATGACAAGATAGTGGTTGTATTTGTAAAACAAGTATAGGGGCTCTACGTACCTTCGTAGCTCGATTCCATGTCAAAAAGACTAGGTACAAAATTGTAGAAAGAAATATTAAAAAAAATGGATACTCTGAGACCAAAAGCTTATAGATCAATAAAAAATGTTTGGCAAATAGAGTCAAGTGGTGCTTGATAAACTGGTAAAATAAACACTTGTTACTTATTTAAGTGCTATTAATTATGTTTGTCAATCACTACTTGAGGTGCTTATTTAAGCATTGATTCGTGTGTATTGTTTGGTAAAATTAAAGAGTGAACTACTGATATAGTAATTATCTTTTTGTTCTTATGGTAATATTTGGCACCGCATGTGACCACCGCAGGTTGGACACACATGCTAGTCTCGTGGATTGGTGCCGCGTACCACTATCATGGGCTGATACTGCGTTTCGATAAGACCAGAAAATCCAGAACTGAAATCATGTACCAGGATTGATGCTTGTTTGTAATTTGAATAACCTGATTATATGAATGATTATCAAGATTGATTGTGTTTAATTTTCTCTATGTTGTAATCATGTTTTTCTCTGATTCCTATGTTGTGTGGTATCTTGACATTTTGTGATCTGTGTATGTGTGTAGGACCTAAGACAAAAGAAATGTCAAAAGAGCACAGT
>JAMKQA010104262.1:0-17059 GCA_024699735.1 Posidonia australis | reverse complement strand
TTTTGCTGGAAATTTGATTTAAGACTTTGATTTTTGCTGGAATAGTCCATCGCTCTTGATGCCGGTGTGTATTTTTGAATTCATGCTAAGACTTCTAAATCTTTTTCTCGTTATAATATTTATGAAAATAAGCACACATGAATAATCAACAAAATTAATGTTAATATTTCTAACAAGGACAGCCTTCCCAAGGAGGGGTTGGCTTTGTGAGAGTTCTCTAGATGGGAGAATCGCGGGACAGTGGTTGGCTCCTGCACAGGGTGGCACACCGTGGCAGTGCAGAATGCTGTGGTTGCTCCTTGGTTGACTGCGTGTGGCCAGAGTTTGGTTGCCTAGCGTCGAACTTCTCGATTCACTGTGTGTGGTTTTGGCCATTGAGGGCCTTTACTTCTGGCTTTGGGCTAGTAGAGCCCCAGTTGTGGTTTTGGCCGATGTGGGCATGGTTTATGAGGTTTTGAGAAAATGGTTTGCGAAATGAATTTAAAAGGAAAATAGATTATAGTTTTGTTTTCCGTGGTTTTCCTTAGGGTGCGTACTGGGTGCCTTTTGTCACTCATACGTCTTTCCTCGTGTTTTTGGCTTACAAGTGTAGGCATGCAGACGTTTAGCATAGTGCACATAGTCTGGAGTCTCCTAGCTGCACACACAGGTTCCTGATTGTTAGATACTTGTTGTTTAGCTTTAATTTTTGCATAATTTAATTTTTTTAAATTATTGTGGAAAATGTGGGACGTGACAGAAATGCAAAGGAACTGGCTCAGAGTTATTAAACGCTTGCAAAGCAGCATATACTGTTAAACGCTGTAGTTTTAGTGTATAACGTTGTACGCTGTATATATCAGTGTTCATGAGCTTATGGAGAGTATTTGGGCTGAGCAAAAGCCTTCTAAGGATGAATGAAACATGCTTTGATGCAATGGGATTTAATAAAGGAGTGCCAAAATGAGATATCTACACTTACTAGATGGGCAGCTGTAGGAGTCTGCCCTTGACGTTGAGTATTCAGGTGTCGGTGGTGCATCTTCTGATTTTTCTTTTGGTTTGTGCCCAATCCTTACCTTATTAGGGTCACTGTCAGACTCCTCTTGGCTTGTTTCTTGCAGGGTGCCATTGGTGGCTTCGTCTCTTTCTAAGGATTCTATCAGGCTTCTCTGTCTCTCTAGGGCAAAGCCATTGATATCTTCCTTGGTCTCTCCCTGACCGATGTATTCAGAGATGCCTATGGTGGGCTCAATTCCCTTGGTAGGATCAGGAGGCTTAGGAGGAGGGATGGCTCTTGCATGGTCTACTTGGAGTGAGTACAAGTGCTAATTGTGTGCAATCTTTATATCATACTAATCCTGGTCAGCATATTCATTGTAGACGGGTAGCAGGTCTTTTGGATCATGTATCAGAGGGGATCTTGTAGCATTTTAAGTCACTTCCTCCTGCTGGTTGTTCCATGCATAATGGTTCGAAGTATCTTCATCAGACCCTGCTTCTCGAGGCGTTGTTTGTGCATCAGGGCCCCTTTCTTCTTCAACTAGCTGCTTAGATTCCCTTGTGCAATCGAGATCTATCTTGGACAAACCACACATCAAACAAGTTTGATTAACAAGTGGGTTTTAAACCAAAATGTGGATTTTACTTTGTTCAAATAGTTAATTAATGGATTAATTAACTAGTGTTCTCTCAACTTGTTAGGGTACCTAAGGTTGGGGATAAGGCTATCTTCGTGGGATCCAAGGGTCACTCAATGGGATTTTTGACTCTTCAGGTACTACTCTTGGACCTCTAGCAAGTCCACAAAGAGGGCCTAGGCTATGGGTTTGTCTCTCTAAAGAGGAGCTTATAACCCAGGATTTTGTCCTGAGGGTCGTTTTCTAGCAAACCATAAAGCAATAAATAAATATAAAACAATAAAGTATCAAGTTTCTACTAAGGTATATTACCACCGCAGGGAGAGAGATGGAATGAGTAATATGCCCCTAGGACACCTTAAGGTCTCAATCTAGTAATCGTGATCAAACACAAAGCATAGGAGAGCAACTTGTGCTGGCTCGGTTCATTTGACTTGATCGTTCTAACTAGAAAGAGGTTCCTCATGGAGCTTTAACTTTATTGTAAAACAATTAGTTTCCACCCTATTGGTTGATAGAAAACAATCCTAAAAGTCGTAAAAAAACATAACATGAATAGGTGAGTAGGATAATTAATTAATTTTTATTTTGACTACTGTAGATCTAAAAACAACGTAAACAAATAAAAAATAAATGATCTCCAGTGAAAGAGTCTGATTCAGAGTGCATCGCCGCTGCAATCAGTGCCGACTAAAGTTGCCGCCTCTGGTGTGACAAGTGTCAACACCGATCCTACAGGCAGCTACACTTACAGACTTATTATCAATATAAAAAACCTAAATAAAAGGTCTCGGTGTTGTGAAATCTTACTCGCACTACTTCCAGACCTGAAAACTACACCTAGATCTAGAAATAAATGAAAATGAGTGAAAAAAAGAAAGGAAGAAATTACTTACATAGCACGAAGGGTTGGCTTAAACCGGTCCAACTTTGATCGCCACTTTTCTATGGATAGAGGTTTTGGGGGTGTTGTTGAGGAGGTCAGCGTTTCCACTGACATTGATGTCTTTTGTTTTGATCACCACTTGTCATTTGCTGATGTCAGTTGACAAGACACCTATGGGAGATGGATTGTGGTGGATGCCAGTTCTTGGTTGACTAGGTCAGCGGTAGGTTGCTGCCCAATGGCTTCCTCGTGCTACGTAATATTCTTCCCTTCAAAACAAACAATAAAGACTGATCTAGATTAGTCTAAGTATAATAAATAGAATCAAAATAAAATGATGAATAACATAAATAAGTGAAGCTAAATAGTAACCGAGGAGTTGTCCCCACATGCGTATGTTATGGGTTTATTTTTAATGAATGCAATGTTATGTAAAAAAAAGATGAATTAATTGAAAAGATACTCCTTTCACCCTTTTGCTTTTGGTGTGGGGTGGAGGAAGCAGAGGCACAAATAGAGCTCTAAAGGTGCACTTTGGCTTTGGATAGAGTGAATCTCTATGGATCTAGGCTTTTTTCTCGTAAGGCTTGACAAAGTAGAGAGGCTAAGGCTCTCTCTCAACATCTCTCTCCTTTTTCTCTTCTCTAGGGTTTTTAAATGGCTCCTTGGGGCTTTCAATGTGC
This sequence comes from Posidonia australis, assembly GCA_024699735.1. NCBI lineage: Eukaryota > Viridiplantae > Streptophyta > Magnoliopsida > Alismatales > Posidoniaceae > Posidonia > Posidonia australis. The sequence goes on along the minus strand of JAMKQA010104262.1, from coordinate 13,871 downwards.
CTCCCCTCAAACTCTTGACCTGGGGGTCTTTTTATAGAGTTTGGGGGCACCATATGTCATCAAAGACGAATGTGGGATCAAGGGTCAGGATTAAGCTAGCTTAAAATGGGAAAAAGAATATGATATTTCTTGTCGTTGCCTACAGGACAAGTGATAGAATCATTGCATCGCTGCATACACTAGCGGCGACACTAGAGATTCCAAATTCGCTTGATGGGTAAATCAATACCTAAAAAGCAATAATATTTTTCACATCAGCTAGTCGCCGGTGGTACAGGCATCGAGCAACTAAGAAGGTAAAATTTCAAAAATTAAGATCTCAAAATATCCTCATACGAATCTAATAACAAATAATGACCAAATTGATCCTTAAAATCATCTTCGTAATGAAAAGATATTTAAAATAAATTTTCAAATTAAATCATACTTAAATGTTAAGTAAATCAAATTTGAAATTTAAATCTTCAACAATTACGAGAAAAATTAGTTAATATCAGAGATATATTTGATTTAATTTAGATCTACAATCATCTCGATATTTTGGATTTTATCTTTATTTTTAAGCATTATTTTGAATTAAATATAGTTATAACATTTATAAATGTGATAACTTATAATAAAAATCTCGTTTTTAATGAAAGTAAAGATAAATAATCTTAATTTAACGTCATCCATATTTCTAGAATTTTCCTGAATTATTTGGCATTTGTAAGGATTTATATGATATGTTGTATATATTTAAGTGCTAGAAAAATTATAGAAATTATAATAATTGTGGGAAAAACATGATAATAGTTTATAAATATTCCATATATCATATTAAAGTCTTGAATGACAAAACATGTCAAGAAAGAGTGCTAGGATACTTGTTGCCTGTTTTCCTGGCGTTACGTCAATCCATTGCCACAAAGAGAGGCGACGAGATTCATAGCCTCCTAAAGTGGGGACTAGGCCTGTTGCCTACCACATTGGCAACATCTTGGTCTTTTGAATTTTACCTCATTGTCTTTTGCTTAATCCACAAAGATAGATTAAAAGCCCAAAAAACTTCAGAAATTCATAAAATCATAAGGACATCTTTTTTATGATCAAAATACTCAAATCTACCACCAATTTGAGTAAGGCAGGAGCATGATCTTTGCCATAGCTGTCTACTCACACTGAAAAGCGTTCAAGGGACTCAAACCTGCCACTTGTTTGAGTATGTTAGCTCTATCACAACTAACAACCTTGAATCAAGTAAGATTAAGAATGTTTTTAAAGAAATCAAGAAAAATCTAGAAAATATGTTGTGAATCCTTAACCATGTGATCTGGGACACTTTAAGGTTTCCTATTCTACTCACTCTTGGAAATGCAAAAATGGGATATCTACAGGATCCAGTTGATAAGGGAATGCACATCTAATATTTCTTCTTCTGTGCTCATTGATGGCACCTCATCCAACTTTTTCTTAGCTTCAAGGGGTTGAGACAAGGTGATCCTTTATCACCCTACTTGTTTGTTTTGGCTGAGGAGGTCCTTAGTAGGGGAATAGCTAAGCTTGTTGAGACTAGGCAAATTCTTCCTTTCCTTGTAGTATTTCATTGTCTAGTAGTATCACAATCTCTACTTGTTGATGACTTGATTATCTTCATGAATGGGAGGCTAAATTCTATGAGGAATCTTATGAATTTCCTATCTACCTAACAACAGACTTCAAGTTAGAAGATCAATAATGTTAAAAGCCAGTTTTTGATATCTAGAAGAATGTCCAGTACTAGAGTTCAGATGATTAATTCAGCTACTAGTATTCAAAGGAAGGAGCTCCCTTTCACTTATCTAGGTTGCCCTATTTCTAAAGGCTTTACCAAGTGGAAAGAGTTTGAATACTTAGTCGATAAAGAGCTCATCAAAATGAATGGTTGGAGTTCTAAACTTTTATCTCCTTGAGGTAAATTGACACTGATTAGACATGTTCTCTCAAGCATTCCTATTCATGTTCTTTCAGTTTTTGATTTTTCAGGAGCAGTGCTTGAGAAGTTGAATACAGCAATGGCAAATTTTCTTTGGCATGATTCTGATAATCATCGTAGAAAGCATTGGGTTTCTTGGGAAGCAATTACATCATATAGAGTTGAAGGAGGTTTGGGCATAAGAAAGCTGGTTGATGTCATGTGGCCTCTTAAAATGAAAATGGCTTGGAAGATAAGGACCTCTGACTCTCTATGGGCTGAATTCATGAGAGCTAAATATGGAAATCTAAGGGACTATCTTGATGACATTAGGGGGCTTGCTAGGTGGAAGAATATTCAAAGGACATGGTGTATGATGAAGCCAAATGTTGCTTGGTCTATTGGTAGGGGGATATTAATTTCCAGTATAAGAAATGGCTACCAAAGGGACCTATTGCATCCTATGCCAATGTTCAGGTTACATATCATAGTCTAATAATAAAAAAAATTACTTAATAACTTGCATATTCTTTAGGTGTTGCCCTTACCTAATAACGTGAGGAAGGATATCCTTTGTGGGGACTTCACTCTCACTAGTGAAGAGGATCAATTATGCTGGGACAAGGAGCATTCTGGTCTTTTCTTGATTAAATCTGCTTAGCATGCCATTCATAAACACAAACCTATTACCAGTTGGGGTCAGGGAATTTGGGATAGCCTTCTTCCCACAAAGGTATCCTTTTTTCTATGGAGGGTGTTTTGGGGCAGGTTGCCAACTGATGACAGAGTGTCTCGGATGGGAGTCCAATTACCTTCCAAGTGTTCTTGCTGTGGTTGATGGTGCTTTTCAATTTTTTCACAGTTTGACCACTAGTTGTTTGGCTAGCAAAGGACTCCATGTAACTGTATTTCATGGGGCTTTGGTCTAGTCCTCCCTAGGTGTAAATCCACTTTTATGATTAATTTAAAAAAACTGCTTGATCTAATACGAACCCCCTACCTTGGCCACTATTGCATGCATTGATGACTTTTTGGAACAACTTCTCCAATACCTTTAATTTCAACTATGGGAAGGCTCTAATCATGTGTGAAGAAGCAACTTCACTCCTCAGCCTAGCCATGGAGTCAACAGCAATGCCCGATGTCTACTTTGCCATATCCATTGAGACTATGGACACTAGAAAAATTAGTTGGCTCTTGGCCAAGGGTCAGGAAGCGAGCAAAGCCTTGGTGCATGGAGAAAGACTCTATCTCTGAGGCTTATGTGAGATTATGCCTTGGTGCATGGATGAGCACCATGAGCTTACTCAAACAGAATTGCAAATGTGTTTATTTATTGGTGTCGGTGGGCTTGTGTTTTTTGTTGTTGACCACTTCACCTTGGATCTTCACCATGTTAATCATCTTATGCTGATGGTTGGAGCTTGCCGGTAGTGGAGGTATCTCTTCCTCCCCTCCCTCCTCTTATGCTCTCTGTGATGGTCGGCCATGCATATGTGCATGCTTGTGGGCTCACTACGGCTATATAGGTGGCTTGTTGACGATGGTGGGACAGTGCAACCGTAAATCACTATGTATTTGCTTGTCTGTGAAATTTATTGTGCATAATATGAGTTTTAGTTGAATAATGTGAATCTTTGTGAATAATGTAAATTCTTTGTGTGTGGCTACTAGGCTTGGATTTCTGTGAATTTGTTATCACTTGCCTACAATGTTATCAATGGATAATGTTTTGTAAATCAGTGTATTCATTTTTGTGTTGGCACGAATGTTGCATAATACTGTGAATGAGTTGCACTGTGAATTGGGTCAATATGGTCAATTTCCTCATGCGTGGATAAGTTTTGTGTTGATCTGTGATTGGGTGGAAAATGTTAAACTTATGCTTCTAAAGTGGTATTTTGTTTCTTAAATGATTGTGATACAAACTATTGGTTTGTGTCTGAGAATCATCCCTTTGCATTAACACAAAATTGAACGAGTCAAGGTTTTAATGTGATCCCCAAATGTTGTGTAAACTAATTTGAGAATTTAATAGTGATGTGGATGTTAAAAATTAATTTAGTGGAATATAGTGTTTCAAAGTGGTGTGTTTGATCAAAATAAATGCTAAGGTTGAGTGAATGTTAGAGTTTGATTAATTAAAAGTGAAGTGAATGTTGGGAATGATTCATTTGACCAACTCAAATCTCCACATGTGTCCTCACAGAGCTTCAAGTGAGCAGAGCAACAAGTGGGGTCTGTCGAACACTCCTCTAAATGCTATTCCACAAGGATTCGAGGAGGTTGAGGTTAGGAGGGACGAGGTAGATCCTTCTAATGTGGGGGCGAGCTCCTCTCGTCCTCACAAGCTTCAGGCGAGGTGCCCACATATGTGGGCTTCCACTAGAGCAAAGGCAGACAAGGGACTCAATGACGAGGACTTACCCGAGTTGGGTGAGGTTCCCATCCATCCCCCTCCTAGGAGAGCTTGGACAACATTTGAGCTCACCGAGATGGGTTAGGTATGGTTTAAATTTGTGACATTTTATTTTTGTTGTCTATTTATGGTTTGTTAAGTTAGATTTTTATTAATCTGTCTCAAATGCCTTCATCTAGTTGCACCTGCTTGAGCTGGGACCTTCTACATGATGTGTATACCCACCTTCCGGAGTTTCAAAAGGAGTGCCTAATCTATATGGGCTTTAGGCACTTTTTGCAAATTTGCCCATTCAAGATCCATCTAGTGTTACTTGCTCCATTTGCTGAGAGGTTCCATGGTGCTTCTAGGAGCTTCATTCTGCAAGTTAGGAAGATGATGATCACCTTGGAGGACGTGGCCAGACTTGTGGGTTTGCAAAAGTGATGGCGAGCCCATGGTTGCAAACATGCAGATGGACTATGGTGACATTTTTGAAGCTTGCTACGGTCTATGCCATTTTCACTCTGGTCGATACCACACTCATGTCAACATTGGATGGTTGACATGACACTTTGAGGCTCTGCGACTCTTAGATGCCAGCGTTCCACTTGTGATCAACCAACAACTACAGGTTTTTCTCTACATCCTTTTCCATAGACAATTCTTTGGCACTTCAGTTCATATGATCCAGGTGTGCTTTACCCTGTTCTCCTAGATGTTGACCAGATTGGTTCTTATTCTTGGGGCTTGACCATGTTGGCGTATTTGCACCTCTGTTTAGAGTCTTTCTCTACTGGGAGGACTCACTCCCTTCTGGTTGCCATCCTCTTTTCCAGGTTACTGATGTCCTTTAATTCGCTGCTTACTTTTATTTGCTTCTTGTATTTGTGATGTGTTCGTTTTAATTACCGCAAGTGCACGGTGTCTAGAATAGTACGTTGACAAATACAGGTTGATCTCATAGAGAAAAGTGTTTAAGAAACAAAGATTTATTATCAATTATTGAAGAAAAGAGTTGAAAGAGTTGATAATAGATTATATCTAAAGTTAATTAAAAGGAAGGAATCACAAAGAGGCTATCAATAATAAAAGTACATCTAGGGTTTCTATTCATTAGATCGTAGTGGGTTATGCAAATATCTAATTCATCTCATCTTTTGCAACAAGTTCTAATTATCAAGGATTATTATTAAACAAGAATAATGCATGAAGGTGAAATACCTACTATGCAATATCAAGATCTAACATGTCGATAATGAGAATAAATCATAAAGAAACATGATTCTATAATGATTTATCAAGATGCATGCTAGCATAATATACCAAGATAAAAATATGTATGCAATGTTTCTTATTTCTAAACAATAATCATTAAGTATAGATCATGAGAATACGTGATTAACAATGATCTATCGAAATATAATTGCAAAAGTAGATAATAAAAAAGAGGCAATCATCATAAAGCATAAAAGATGAGATGAGATTAAATATTACAATCATATCCTAGATCTAACTTCTAGAACTCTAGATGTAAAGAGAGATTTAGCCTAGCATGATAACATAAAACATTAAAATAAAAGAGGAAGAAGGAGAAACAGAAAACATAACTAAAAAAATGACTTTTTTTTTAAAGGAACCTAAGATTACACTGATGAGCTTCTAGATCTCTCCAATATACAAGAAGAGAAAAGAGTCTAAAACCTAGATGGCAGCCTCAATAGATCTACACAAGGGGTCTTTTTATAAACTTACAAAGATGTGCTGACGTCGGAGACAAATCCGAATACCAAATTTGATTTTTTTATTTTGAATATAAGATATTTACAAGTGAGAATTATATCTAGAGAAAACTAAGTCAAAAATATCTGGAACGGGCGCTTAGGAGGCACCAGATTGGCATCTGGACGCTTGGGAGGCATTCTTGTCATCTTGGATTTCCTCTAACTTCTTCCACTTGTTCAATGATATTTTCTCCAGTATTTTAGCACGTAAAAAATGTGTATTTGATCTCCTTACGTAGATCTAGAATTTTCCATACAAAAAATCTTCTCTTTTCTGGCATAATTATTTTTTTCCCCTTGTTTTTCCTGGATTCTTTCTAAGTCCTCAAGTTCCTACGAAATTTATATAAAACACTTCAAGTAGCATTATTTATATAAAAAATAGATAAATATGGGAATAAAATATGCATGAATTATGAGTTTATTAATTTGATTTGTCATTGACTTCTAATGTGGCATGCTTGGATTTATGAGCACTTTTGGATTTGTGACCTAGCGAGCCAGTGAGCGGTCCTAATGAGTTTCCTTGGGTTTGTTGATGGAGCGACATGCAGCTGGCTCCTGAGAGGGTGAGGCTCGTGCGTCACTTAGGTCGATTCCTCCTTGAGATTCTCCCTAAAGAATGGGTAAACTTCATGTCTCTACTATTTTTCTCTTTATTCTTCATGCAAAGTATTCTTGGATTTTAACTAAACTACCTTGTAGGTGGTCTGGAGACCGTATGCCATGGACGAGCATGCTTCTAAGAAGACGTTTGTGTAGGGCTCCCACTTCTTCTTTTTTAGGTAGTGTTAGCTTCACTATTCCTTCTTCTACCACTTTAGTCAAGTGAGCATGGCTTTGTGGTAGTTCAGTCTGAGGTAGATGATTCCAGTGCCCTATTTGTCAATGCGACCCTCTAGGTTGGTGGGAGGCAGTCGACCAAACAGCTCTCAATGGCTTGCTACCCAAATTGAGAGTTGGTGTTCCAAGGGTTCCCTTCCTCCTTTTAATGGTATAGTAGACACTGAGCTTGTGTGGAGGTCTTGGTTTGATGCCACATTTTCCCATTTGATCTCCTTCCACTACTCACTCTTTTACGAGTGCTCAAACTTGCCCATAGGTCTTAGTTTTAGCTTATCTAGTGGCATTGAGGCTCTACAGAGGGAGTTAGGAACTTCCCATTGTCAAATTCAGGAGTAGATGATTAGTTTATTTGATATTCTTTGTTCTCTTTCGTTTTACTCACATACATCTTTTCTGTTATGCAGATGGTTGCCATTGAGGGTATGACCGAGGTCGTGACAGAGCAGCAAAGGTAGGCTTTGGTGAGAATTGAGGAGTTGGTGCAGGAGTGTGACACCTAGGCCTGATTATCCATTTTAATTGTAAACCATGTGATTAATTGTAATATTGTATAAATGGTTTATTAATGGATAATCTGTTGTTTCTTGTGATTGTGAGGATTTGGTTGGTTTACTGTGCACTTGGTTGTGATTTGGGACCAATGTGGAGTTCAGTTTGGGAATGCACAGTTGCCTCGATTTACGTGTATGTCTTTTCTTCTTTTTCTTTCTTTCTTTTTCCTCTCTCTCTCTCTCTCTCCCCCTCACGAGCCACCCCATCCCCGTCTTCTTCTTCTTCTTCCCCTTTCCCGACTTGTGCCACCAGTGACACCAATCGTGCCTCCCCATCTCTTTCAAAGTGATGGGTGGTCGGCGCCATTCGGGGGGAGGAGGAGATAAGAGGAAGGAGGCTGTAGTGGGAGGAATACGGGAGAGGAAGAAGGAAAAGAGGAAGAACAGTGCGCATGGCAGAGGAGGTGGTTGTTCGCGTGTTTAGCTAGTGGAGAAGGCTTCACCGGGGCTACGCCGGAGAGCGGAGAGACTCATTGGAGTTGGGGAGGCTCGTCGGAAGAGTTACGCGGCTTCTCTTCCCCTCCATTCTTTTCTTTTAACATAAGGAGTTAAATGCATGAAAATGGTGTAAAATGCATGTAAATCCTAGAAAAATTGTGGATTTGATGAGAATGAGTTGAATGGCATGAAAACATAGATATCATGCGGCTAGGATTGAAATTGGTAGGGTTATGCAAGATTTTTGAATGAAGGCTACAGTAGTCGTTTTTGAGCTCCATCCCTTTGTGATTTTCATGTCGATTGCATAGTCAATGGATTGATGAATGGTTTGAGGGGTTTTGAAGTAGACTCAAAGGTCTACACCCCATGATTTACACGTGTTTTATGATTTGTGTTTCGGGGGTCAGCCGGAGGCTCCCAGTTCCGACGAATTCGAGGGTTGGAACAAGGGAGGCGCCCTGGTCTCTAGCAATTCGGCATGCTGAACTGGGTTCGGCATACCGAATCCCTGTCAGATTAAGCCAGGATTCTTGGTTTCCATAGGCCGAAATCACCTGGTCAACTAATATAGGGATTTTCAGTATACTGAAAATGTTCGGTGTACTGAACGATGGATTTTCGGTGTACCGAACCTAGTTTTCGGTCTGTCGATTTTGCCCTGGTCCTAGCATATATAAATGTGATTATAAAATAAAAAAAAAGGTTTTAAATGGACGATGAACATGTGTTAGTGGTGTTTTCCCTATGTAAATGGCATGGAGCAATGTGGGACCCAAATAAGTGTATTTTAGAATGATTTTGGGTTTGGAGCCCTAATAATGAATAAAAGTGATTGGATGTATGGTTTTTGAGTAAATATGGGCATGAGACCCAATTTATGATTTCAAAGCATGGTTTTTCATGCTTTTGAGTTGGGACCCCAGATGAGGGTCAGGTGTTGCATGGGAAAAGATTCCTGCAGCCAAGCGAATGAAATGAAAATGGTTTTGAAAAGGAAAACTTAAAGAGTTTTGAAAATAAAGCACTAGTAATGTATTGAGGAACAACGGGGGTTGGTGTTGACAATGTGGTAGGAGTATGAGGCTCCAATGAAACCAATTCTCAGATACGACTATGGTTGCTGAGCTTGAGACGGTGTAGACTGAGTGTAGGTCATTGAACCTAGTTGTTCGGGTCACCGATTGAACCTAGTTGTTCGGGTCACCGACGGTGTAGGCTGAGTCTAGGTCATTGAACCAAGTTGTTCGGGTCACCGATGGGACGTCAGATAAAAACGTATCCCCGTGCATATATGAAAGAGATTGAGGCCAGTTGGCCAGGGCGGTGGCATCTCGCACGGGGAATTTCACCGCGGCAGTGCAGGGAGGTAGAAGAAATGATGTCCTCGCCTACTGCTTGTATGCCTGGTTACCCCTGATCAAGGTAATATCAATAAAGAAAAATGGAAATGAATAAGCAAAGAAATGTGGTTTGGCTAGGAATGGACTTAAGAATGGTCCTAAAATCCTAGAATAAAATAATGATTGTGTTTTAACCAGTTACCAGCTAGTATTTATGATTTTAGTTTTGAGCCCGAGAGGCATTGTGTTTTAGGCTGGATTTGGTTGGAAATGCGGTTTCTCAAGATATGAGTTTTGAAAGTGGTTTTGGTCTAGGGAAGAAATCCCAAGCAATAAAAAGAAAGATGAGTTTTGAGAAAGAATATGGTTTTGGAAACAATTTCCGGATATTTTAAAAAGCAAAAGGAAATGATGTTTTAAAATGAATTTTCAAAAAGGAAAATTAAGTTTTATAAACTAAAAACTGTGTTTTTAGTAATGTTGCCAGATTTTGTTGTTTGTGTGTTTGGGGCACGTACTAGGTGACTTAGATGTCACTTACGCGTGTTTTGTTTGGTTTTCAAGTGCCGATCGTTTGCAGTCGAGTTCCGGTGCTGGAGTCAGAGCTTCTAGCCGCACATCATTTCCTAGAGGTGAACCTTAGTTACAGTTATTTAATTTTACGTAATTAGTGTAATTTTGCTTATGATACTATGATTTAGGTAACATGCCCAAGTCTGGGTGTTACAAGTAGAGGGATTTGTTGATGTCCCAGCTGCATGAGTTCCAAGCAAGGGTAAGTTTTTTGTCCTTTTAATTTCCTTGATTGGTTACTTCCTTCGTTTAGATTGCTTGCTAATGTTGTGTGTCTTCTTGTAGGCTAAAGGTGCATCAACTAGTGTAGAGCTTGTTCCTACTGTTATGCCAGATCTAGCTGCTACTTGCCTTAGCGATTCCCTTGAGGATGAGGTTCAAGCTCACGACATAGAGGTATTCTTTTTCCTCTTTTCTCTTTAATTCATATGTTCAGCAATTGATGTGCTTGTTTGCCTGGCAGATTCAAGAGATGATGGAGTTGATGCAAACCCCTCCAACCATGGGTCCCATGTCGAGTCAATTGGACGAAAGAGTCGCGTCAAGGATTTGGAGGCTCGTCTAGCTGTGTCGACAGCCAAGGCAACCAAGGCCCGTATTGAGGCTAACTCCATGAGAAGTGTAACCCTATTCTGCTTTAATCATGGTCATACGTTGATGTATTTGCCTTCATTGCAGTTGAGTGATCACCAAGCTCAGTAGGTCTAAGAGTTAGAGGCTCAAGTAGCGTAGTTCGAGGCAATGGTTGTTGAGGTCGTTCCTAGCACTGATGTTCTTGCTCCGGCCCTTGCCCCTATTGTTGTGGCTTCAACAATGTCGATGCACTCCAAAGTACTGTCAGTCGAGCAAATCATGAGGGAATGGTCTTCTCCCCACTTGGGGATGCTTCACTCCTTGCTTGAAAGATCTTGAGATTTGAGTCAAAGTCGAGCAGCAACGTCTTTTGTGGTGCAACCTGCTTCGAGGCCTCTAGATGGCAAGCATTAAAGTAGTGGCAAGTTGGTAGATCCTTGAGCTCTTTTTCCTTTTATTTTGGCAAAGGGTTATGCCTCGAACGTCCTTGTACAAATGTTACCGTGACCATGCTCGCTTGGGAAAATTAGGCTCAGAGTTGCACCAGAGGAGGCCACAGGCATGCTAGAAGGCGAAGGCGCAAGATAAGATAAAACGAAAATCGGAATTTCCACCTAGTCTTTTAAGGGAAAGACGAGTAAAACCACAAACTAACCACAAAAAGAATGAATGCATGTGATGCAAATGAAAAGGGAAAATTTCTACAAACCAGAGAATGGGTAAGGATTCCTGTTACACACGGGAAGGTATTAGGCACCGCTGTGCGCCTGAGAAACTCGGTCTTTCTAGTCTAATTCGCTTGCTAAAGGTTAAATGCAAATGAAAGCTTGCTAAGCCTAGGTTGTGGTCTAATCATGCTAATATGAATGCCAAGTCATTACTAAATGGATGTGCAAGATGTATATGAAAATTGCAAAGAAATCCACACGAAATGACAGAATAATGAAACGTGCAATGACAAATAAAATTACATGAAATGACGATGTTTTAGAAGAACATGACATAGGAAATCATATCAACACCAAAAGAATCAAAAATGGGATCAACCCAAATCATCCAAATCGTGGAGAATGTCACAGAGATCAAAACGAGAAAATTGCAAAGAAGTCCTTGTAGAATAGCAAATTAATGACATGAAGAAAATCACATGAAATGACAATGTTTTTGGAAAGAATGATTTGGAAAACCATATCGATATCAAAAAAATAAAAAATGGAATCAACCCAAATCGTCAGAACAAGGGAAAATGTCGTAAAAATCAATAAGGAGAAAATAATCAGCAATTGGGCTAATGTGGGCCTTTAGGTCAATTAATGTATGCCCTCGGGCAATGAAATCCAAATCAAATTACAAAAATCCAAAAGTGTGGAATAAAGGGAATCAAATCGAATGTCAACTGAAAGAATTCAAAAATAAATTGAGGAAAAATCCACGGAAAATCATATAGAATGTAGGCTTTACTCAAAATGGATGAAATGATATGCAAGTGTAATGAAAACTATGACAAATACATGAAAGTGTACCTAAATATGTAAATAATGTTGAAGGATCATTTAGACAAGAATTATGCATGACTAAGTGCAAAACTAACATGCATTTGCATGAATTGATGACACAGGGGGGCAATTGAGTAATTTCTCTGGCCAAATGTGATAAATGTGTGCATGTGCATGATGCAAGGACAAATGTATGAAAAATGTATGCAAAATGTCAGGAAAGTGTTATTTACAAGAAAACATGATGGGGACAAGGTTTTAAATACGAGAAAATGATGTAAACATGGTAAAAGACAAGTACAGGGACTACAGTGTAAAATTCCCAACGAATCCATTTGGGAAACTTTGCAAAATCAGAAAATAGAAGACTATCACACAAATAAAGGTGAAAAGACATTTTGATAAAAAAAAGAAAGGATATTGGAAAATCAGATTGCAATTTTAAAGGAGGTCCTGGACTAGAGTGCAAAATTCACGAAAAAGGAAAAATCATGATTAAAGTGTGTTCAGAGACTTTTATCTTAATGTTCAGATCATGAATTAAAGAAAAATGTGGCATTAAGTTGTGAGATGTGTGTAGATTGTATTTTAGTAATTTCCTGGGAGTTTAGGGTTTAATGTGCAAAATTTACATAAAGTGTGTAAATGTGACTAAAACTTGAAATCAGAAATCATTTATATTGCAAACATGATTTTTATATGAAAACTTTATTCATGTGATAAATTACAAATACTCATGTGATCAAAAAGTGAAAAATGTTTAAAATGTGTGTTAAAACAATTAAAACCCTAATTAATGAATTTAAACTAGACTAAGGGCCTAGATGCAAATTTCCAACACTCAATAACTATATTCTATGAATTCAAGGGTCTACATGCAAAATTCATGTATTTAAATGTAAAGAAAATTAAGTTTTTATGATGTTCAGTATAATTACAAAATCTTTTAAGGTTCTAGATGCAAGTTTCACAAAGAAAGTTCATTTTAAAAAGCTCTAGGGGTATGATGCAAATTTTTAGGACTTAATTGCAAGGAAAAACATGATTTTAGGGGCTTAAGTGTGATAAAACAAACATTTATAGGGTTGAAAATGGAATTAAAATTAAGTAGGGTAGAACATGCAATATTTACAATAAAACAATGGAAACACAGTTTTAATTGAAAAAGATAGGGGCCAAAGCGTAAAATCCTAGGATCTAATTGCAATGTTTTAAAAACTATGGAAATTTAATTAAAAAGTCCTAAAATCTATCAGCCATCACTGACGATTCAAAGATCGTCGACGGCGACGACCTGGGAGGTCCATTTGGGCTCTCTCGACGACTAATCGGCTATCTGAGGGGTGGATAAGTTGGAGGAAAAGATGGGGAAGAGATCCCTTGACATCGATCGGGCCCTCGACGGTTGAAATGTGACGTCGATCTCCTCCTTGTCGGCGTTCTTCTCTGACGATGGTGCTATGACGGTGGCTCGGTGCGACGAGGATCAAAGGAGCTTCAGGGTGTCTCGACGGGTGCTCTGGAGGCGTCGGCGAGGGTCGAGGACGTCTAGGTGGCTCCACCCATCTCCTGTGTCGGCGACGGACGTGGCAGATGTGGGGGCGGCGCTCTGGGGTCTGAGACGACAATGTGGCTGCGTAGGGCGATTCGTGGCAAGTCTCCCTGAGGTGGTGGCTTGGAGTTGGAGAACCTAGAGAGCTCCGTTGGTTTCCACGACAGGGGGGTCGACGATCGGCGGGCTGCGGCGATGTTCTCTGGTCATAGGAGGCTAGAGAGACCTCTCCTAAGCGATGGAGGCTTAGGGAGGAGGAGGGCGATAGGCCTTGCCGGTGGTGGTGAATGAGGAGACGACGGCATGCAGGAAGGGATATCTCTGGCAAACGCAACTAAAAGGCTTGGAAGGACTCTATGGGCCTAAAGGAGCGTGAATTAAAAC
>JAMKQA010104261.1:0-14717 GCA_024699735.1 Posidonia australis | reverse complement strand
CAATTTGAAAGGAAATGTGATATATTTGAATCCTTCTTAATGTTGTATAAAGAGAATAGTTGATATTATGGAATAACTTCAGCATTGTAGTATGAATCATCCAACAAGAGGCTTCTATTAACTTTACTACATTTTATACCTCTGTAGAAGGGAAATTGTGCTGTCTAAACCTCCATGAATTTCAATTTTTGAAAAGTAATCATGAAAAAAAGGACTGTTTCTTAATATATGTGACAAAGTCTTAAAGATGTTGGAGTGTCAAAAGTGTTGGGATAGTTTTTTGGAGACAGCTTGATCAACCATTTGCTATATTCATTGGCATTATCTCAGATAAATGAACCAACCTGTTGTCAGTCTCATAACCAAATGGGTAAGAGAAAACACCAACAAACTCCTGTTCTTCACTTGTCTATAAATTCTGACATATGACTTTATTTTTCTTCTTTGAACATTACATAAGTTACCGAGTTGATCGTTAGTATAATTTAACATTGATCTTTGTTTCTAGAACTAAATTCATATGTTTGTTACTATTGATAAAGAATAGCGTATATGATTCACATAGATGACACAAGTTAAATGGTTATCTTCATGCTTTCTTCATGTATAGTAACCATCATAGACTCATAGTTGCCAACAATGACTATGTCATTGCTTCTTAAACCAAAAACCCGCAAAAGCTTCCAAGCCTACCAATATCTGCCTCCTCATTACCAAGTCAAGATCAAATCAGCTCCCCTCAAAAACATTGATATCCAAAATCTCATGTTCTATGATTCAGTATAAGGTCCCGTTAAGAAGTGCGATAATGTATACAGTGAGGCCAACATTTTAGTTTGATTTAGCTGATCCACAAAATCAACTTCTATACAAATATCCTTTTTAGCGGACAAGAACTTTTGTTTGGGATGTATCACATACCGAGTAGATTCAGTATTGCCACTCGAAATCGTGAGCTGTTGAGTTCAAGAACAAAACCAAATCAAAACAAATTCTTTTCCAAGCACACACACACACACACACATCAATCTCAAAAGGATTCTATATAAACTTACTAATGGAACTCAACAGAATGGGAAAAAAGAAGAAGCTATTACTGACTGAATACTGACTGTAGAAATAAAACAGTAATTGCAGGCAATTGACTATGGCAAGCAAAGAACTACATAGTCTAGATTCAAAATTAGTTCCATAGAACAGCAACCAAAACTTACCTGCTAAAATGAAGTAAGGCCTCCTTTTGTACCCAGCAATGGGAAGAACATCAGTGAAAAGACCCCAAACAGGCTTGACAATCCAAGGAATGGAGATGATCCCATGATAAACCTGCGCTTCCGACGGCTGCACCTTCTGCACATCCTTCCAGTAGTAATCCGACGACACTCTTACAAGACCACCACCAACACCCTGGCTTATCCCATAAACGAACACAACGCCAACAACAAAACTCCAATGGATCTGCTCCGCCAGCATCCGGACCCACCGAGCCGGCGAAGTCAGCTGGAAAGCCAACCCCTTTTCGAATTTCTCCTCACCTCCGGCGACTTTAGTAGCCTCCCCACCTCCCACCAGAGTCTCTGTCTCCTTCGGGACTCGGGAAAACGCTGTTGGTTCCATCGCAAAGACTGGATGTTTCCTTCAGAATGCCACAGATCCCGGGGATCAGAATGGGATTTCTTTTACACTTGGAAGTTCACTTGGGCATGTTGGTACCAAGGATTAAACTCGAAACCACAGGATTTGGACTCCAATGAAGAGAACCCAGGTGGAGTTTTTCCTGGAACAGTCGACGGAACATGAAATTCCAGCAAATCGCCCTCCCGGGGGGAGAGGGAAACGGGAGGAAATAACCAAAACTAGCAAGGCAAATTGGGTTTTTTTCAGCAAGGCAAACTGGGTTTTTGGATTGTGGTGTGAGAAAACTACCACATGAAGGAAGTAAAGTGATGACTGGATGACTTGAAGCGATAAATTACCAGTTGTAGGCATCTGATAGCAGACTGGACCGACATATTTTTGACACTTGTATTAGACGGATGTGAATGTCTAGGACATGGGGTCCACCATCTCCAACGACCGCATCTCAATAGGCCGATGGTTATTGCCATGGTTCGTTTTCAAAGACACGTTCATATAGGACTTTTAAGGATGTGGCCCAACATTGGTTTTTTGCCCTTTTGATTGAGGAAAATTAAGTATTTTTCAAATAGTCTTCTAGCATGATATAAGATACAAGCTTTGGATTGCCTCGTGATGGCATCCGACCGTCCAATGATGATGTTGATGGCATTTGTTGCCTGTAATGTCAGACGCATCTTCGTAAGGCTGGTAAATAAGCTCTAATCCATGGAAATAGTTTATTGGTTGGATCAGGGGCGCATATGATTTGCCACCGTTCAATTCGAACAAGAATCATCAATTGAACTGTACTTATCAATTCTAACTATATTGGAATTGAATCGTACTGTATATGTACTTAAAGTCAAACCATCCAAAAGTTGATCAATTCAGTTTAATTCTCGATTTTCAATCTAAATATTTATAAAATATTATCCAATAATATAATTTTTTGATAATTAATGATGCCATGCAATATCTATATGTTGTCAAATCTTAAAATCAATAAATTTTTATCCTCACTACGGTATACAATGGGCTTTAAATAAATTTGATGTCCAAGCTACAAGGTAACTGCACTTATATTGATGTTCAAGTTATAAGTAAATGCACTAATTATTGTGCTATCAATTTTAGTAATTTTTCCATAAGTAGTGAAACTTGACTTTTAACTATATCATTATTTATCAAACTAAAACATGTTACGAAGTAGTATTGTTAAATTTAACATTGTTTATCTAACTATATAAAAGTTAGTTTTTCATCTTAAAATTCTTCAAAATTTACCATCATCAAATGTCAATAAAAATTCAAATAACTGGGATTGAAAATGTTTATGCTTTTCTTGGTGAGATAGAATAGATAAATATCAAAGAAAAAAATGTGATTTCTTCTACACACCATTTTTTTATTTGATTGGGAAAATAAAATGATCAAACTATGCCATTTTATCTACTTCATGTTCTAAAATACAATCTATCAAAATTAAATACAATCTATTTTCAAACTCAACAGAGTTTATTTATATATTAGACTGATAAATAAAATATAAAAGCCTACAAATTTAGAGACTTATAAAGTAACTCAAATGGAATTCTGCAGGGTATTTGAGAATAGGAACTTAGGATTTTAGACTTTGTTTTTATATAACTTAGAATAAAATGAAAGGTAGAAATGTAAAGTCATTTAGTCTAATAGTTGACATTCATACACTACACACACATATACAGAGAGAGTTAATATCAGGTAAGGTTTGTCCTTAATTTTGTTGGTATGACCCTCCATCCTGTCCATCCATCATTGACACAAATCTAAGATCATAATCATCCACTGAAATAGGAAAAAAACACAAACCACAAACTACTTTCAAAAACAACCAAAAGTTTTTATTTTACAATTCAAAATTCAAAATCCCACTCACCCCTGTTATTAAAACCTCTCCCACTTACCTCATTTTACAAGCCATTGTGTTGTGTTTTGATACTCTTCGTGATACCCTTAAGCTATACTCGAGTTGACTTTGTTTGTACTATGTGAGCTTGTTTATACTCGGACTGTATTTTTGTATCTGCTTTTGATTTTATATGCGCACACACACTTCTGAGGGCTTGCCCTCCTTTTGCTTTGGAAAAAAGGACTCAAGGATGTTAGAGTTGACCAAAGCCAATGGGTATGGGGGTGGAGGACGTCCTCGAGCCCTACATCCCAGTGGAGACGATGCCCTCACCACTTACGACATTCTGTTATTTTTCCCTTTTGACGGGTATTAGATTAGATTGTTATGGTTACTCAAAGTCTCCATATTACTATCACACTCCTCATCCTTGCATACTATCGATGTAAATGAGTGATGTAACAAAAGAACTGAAATAGTTACTGTAACAAAATAATTCAATTAGATACATACCTTAGTATTTGGATCCTTCTCTTAAGAGGGGTATAATAACAACATCTTCAATGATATGTTAATTATTTATGAGTACATTATCTATAACCCTTGAACTATTGTTATTGTATGTGAATTATTTGCTTTTACATAACTCTTACTAATTTGTTTGCATGATACATAAATCACAAATGGTAGTGTGTTTCAGTTAACGTATGGAAATATATTAGATGAACAGAAATCAATGTAACCTTTGAAAATAACTAAAGATGTGTGAATAAAATGAATACAGTAACATATATTAACTTATCAGACAACATTATGTTACTCAGACTAATAGTATGAGGTCTCTGTTCCATGTATTAGTTTGAAATTGCATAACCATATGTGATTCTTTACTTGTATTTATCATTTTCAGCAATACGTTAACTATTTATAGTTACATAATCCATAACACCGAAACTGTTATTATTGTGTTTTCATGATACATTAACTATTGTAATATTTCTCTACAAAAAGGTGAAAATCATGCATAACACAAATCGATGTAGTTTAAATTTACCAAAAAATATAAGTGTTGCACCATCTAAGTCTAATTAATATTATAATGAAATACATTAAATTCTAAAATTCAAGTACATAATACCAACATAATAAAACAACATTGTATTATTCAAGGCAAATAGATTTACATTGGGAAATTTTAAGTACATAATGTACTTGCTCATAACCTTTTATGTCATCACCTTCCATATCATGATCTATATACATCATCTGTGATAATATAACTCTTGTTGATACTAAAACTAATAAGATAAAAGAAGGAAAAAACATATGGGAAAGAAGTAAAACTAACACATTAATATAAATAAGATCATCTACATCGTTTCAATGACACGTTAACTATTAATAGTTTTGTAATCTGTAACACTGAAACTATTATTTTTGTGTTTTCCTGATATAGTAACGGTTGTAATACTTCTCTACAAAAAAGTGAGAATCATACACAATACAAATCGATGTAATTTAAATTTACCAAAAAAATGTAAGTGTTCCACCATATAAATCTAATTGACATTATCATAAAATGCATTCAATTCTAAAATTCAAGTACATAATACCAACATAATAAAATTACATTGTATTATTCACGGCAAGTGGATCTACATAGAAAATTTTCAATATATAATTTGCTAGCTTTCTTCGCAACTTCCACCAAAGCCTTTTATGTCATCACCTTCCATATCATTATCCACATTATTTGCGACAATGTAACTCTTATCGATACCAAAACTAAGATAAAAGAAGAAAAAAATATATGAAAAAGAAGCAAAACTAACACAATAATATAAATAAAACCATCTACATTAGTTTCAATGATATATTAACTATTTATAGTTATATAATCCGTAACATTGAAACTATCGTTATTGTGTTTTCATGATATAGTAACTATTGTAATAATTCACTGTAAAAAAATATATTTAAGATTTCTATATTAGCATAAGATCAGTAAAAGAAATAATTATTGTAAGATCATAAGTTTCAACTATATTAGCAATGTCTACAACTAGACTTCGATTTAGTGCGATTATTATGCTATCATGTCAACGATACATATCTACCATCAATACCATCAGTAATCGTTTTGTAAGTATATTAATGGAACCACTTGCATAAAAATCTATGTTT
The DNA here is from genome assembly GCA_024699735.1 of Posidonia australis. Lineage (NCBI taxonomy): Eukaryota > Viridiplantae > Streptophyta > Magnoliopsida > Alismatales > Posidoniaceae > Posidonia > Posidonia australis. The sequence goes on along the minus strand of JAMKQA010104261.1, from coordinate 9,022 downwards.
CAAACAATAAATGAACTCCACGGGTAAATACAAAATGAACAATCTAAATAGTAATAAATGTCCACAATAAATGGAACCAACCATTCATATATAATTTTTAAGGTAACGTCAACAATAAAAGTCCTCATGCAATTAAAAATACATGCTACACTTTAAAACACACCTGCAATAAATGTCTACATGCCCTTCATGTTAATTGTTAAGTCATCAATAATTCAGATAAATATAGAAATCAACTTATGCTATTTTTACTTTATCTAAATGCTTACTCTTCCATAGGTCTACCTTTTTAAGAACAAAAGAGTGGCCCATCCATCAATCAATGGCCACGTGAAAGGAAGCATCAAAATCCAACACCAGACACGTGTAGTCATAAAAAATATTGTTGAGTCATCAATATATTTACTAATACGTGCAAATAAACACATTGAAAACAACTTTAAATCTCAACTATTAAATATAAAATAGACCGTAGAAGATGAAAGACCTTACCATACAAATGTGAGGTTTGACTTCACCTGATAATTTACTTATATATAAGAAAATTATCAAATAAGGCATATCAGTACTTTTGTTAGATAAGACTCTTCATCATCTACCATTAACAACACATTTCATGTTTGAAATAAATTTAGATTTTAAATTAACAAAACCACCTATGTTGTAATAATAATTTTATGAATTTTCATTTTTCCTCTATTTCATTTATTAATAGATTTTTATGCTAACTAAATCATATTAATATCTCGTTATACTTTAATATCCTATTTTATATGACAATATCAATTTTTTTTATTCGTAACATTTTAATTTTTTAGTTTTAGTTCCGGTTTCAATTTCACACTTCCTTAGTTTTGTTTTAACGTTACTACTTTTTCCTATTTTAATTTCAATGTTACTACCTTTTCCTTATTTAGTTTCAGTATTACTACTTTTTCCTGTTTTAATTTCAATATTTGGGATTATGGTTAGGGTTTTCTTTCAAATTTCCTATATGACTCTCATAGATCATAGTGGCGATGATGTGAATAGTGGATAAGGGAGGAGAGTTCTTTGTGGCAAATAGTGAATGATGATCTTCACTATTTTGATCACAAGTTAAACAAAAATCAACATTTCCAACAATTAAACTCAAAAAATAGAAATTAATAAAAAACCACAAACAATTCCACATCTTCCACCCCACCTCCTGATCCTATTCTCCACTTCCTCCTCTCATTCCCATCTCTATACCCATTCTGTGTAGGAAGGGGGAAGATTGGCAATAGTATAGGAAGGTGATGGGCCCAAGGGGAGGGAGACGAGGAGGAAAAGAGGACGTCAGAGATGAGGAGAGGGCATTGGGGGTATGGATATCAGGTGACGAGAGGGGTGGAGGACAAAGTAGTGGACATCGAGGACAGGGGTAGTGGGGGGGAGGGGGAAGGAGGGTGTCGTGTCCAAGAGGAGGGTGTCAGGTAACGAGATGGATGGAGGACGAGGCAGCAGGGGTAGTAAGAGGAGAGCGTGAGGCCAGCACTGGAAGTGAGAGATCAGCGTCGAGGGCGGCCAATGTCGAAGCGACTAGGGCGGGTGTGGAGCGAAGAGGGAGAGGAGGTTGTCGAGGGGAGTCGGAGCAGCGTAATGCTGCAAATTTTTTTTCGATAAAGGGTGAGGGGAGGGGGTTTTAATAATTGAGCAAGAGTTATTTTGAATTTTAAAATGAAAATTTTTGATGGTTTTTGAGAGTAGTTTCTAATTTTAATCAAAATCAAATCAATAGATGATCTTCTGATAGACAGACAAGATTAAGGGTCTCACCATCTAAAAGGAAGGACGAGCCTCTTCAGATATTAACTACACATACATACATATATACATACACACACACACACACATATATGTATGTATGTATATATGTGAATCAGTTCTTAGTTCGATTTGGTTAATCGTACCCAAAATCAATAACCAAACTACTAAGAGTGGATCTAAAATTTGAGAACCAAACTGAATCATTAAACCGATCTAAATCGAATCGAACCATAAAAAATGATTTGATTCGGTTCGGTTAACTGATTCCAACCGAACTATGTGCACCTCTAGTTTGGATTTAAGATAAATAGTCTTGGAATATTCACCATTTACCTCAATTAGCAATTCCTAGATAAATGGATTGGAATAGCATAGCATAATTATTCTTGCTTTATTCTTTTACTAATAGAAAACACATGCAATATTGCATGTAATTTAAAATAAAATTTGAAAATGTAAAATAATAGATTTTGAAATTTAAAAACAAATGGGAAGGAGAAAAAGAAAGAGAAAATATGGGTAAAGTAAACTTAGAAATTTAAAAAGAAATAGGAGAAAAAAAGGGAGAGAGAACACACATAGAAATGAGATGGATTAGTTACTATGTAATTTTTTTCGAAATAGGATTTTTTTTTTTGCAAACGGTAAATAGTTCTATTAAGTAAATACTTGACTATGCGTACCATCACCATGTAGACAAAAATAATAAGGTTCCAAATACACATATTCCATCCTAGATTTCAAGGAGGTAGTATGCAAGTTCATTTAAATAAACCAAGAGAACCAATTCGTTCTCAAATCAACACTGTCGAGATAAAGAAACAAAATCCCAGGCCAAGGAGAGAGTGGCTGAAGTAGTACTAAAAAAACCAACCAACCAAGAGTGCCTCAAGCTTGGCTCATTTGCATGAGGTGCAACCGATTTCATGTTAATATCAATTGGGTACAAGATATCAATGGATGGGGCCATATGTGTGGAGATAGCATGTGTTGTGTGGACTTGATCCTAATCTTGCTGCATTTGCTGGATGGCTTAGGAGATAGATGAAATAACTGACCCTTGACTTGTGAAAAGGTTTTCTACCCAAGAAGATGTAAGATGCAATATTTTATATAATATTGAGGATAAATTTCTACCATACTGCCTAAAAATATAAGAATTTCTGTTAAGGCATATACTCTAAAGGATTGCCAGCACAAAAGTGTTCTAGCCTTTCAAATTAATGTTAAATTTTATCGTCTTGAATAGTGAAAATTTTTCAAAAATACAAGCATCATTCAAACAAGCAGTATTATTTAAGAAAAAAATTCCAGATATTTGCAGACATAGGGCAATGAAAGAAAATATGTTTAGTAGTTTCCAAGTTATGACCACACAGTTCACTATGTGGTGAACCAACCCACCCTCATCGAATTAAATTAGATGTAGAAAGAATTTTATCATGTGTTGCAAGTCAAGCAAATACTTTGATTTTCAAGAGAACTGCAAATTTTCATGTACTCTTCCGAAATTTTGATCGTAGACCACTATCATGTAAAAAATCATAACAACTCTTAATAGAAAATTCCTTATTTGGAGTTAAAGCCCACTCCAATATATCATGCCCACTGAATAAACTTATAAACTCCCTTATGTCTATAAATTCCTGTAGCTCAAGTGAAAATTGGAAAGAACTAAAAGAATCATTATTGTTCATTGAGAGGATATCCATCTCCCTATCATTATAATTTGTAAACATTTTCTCAACAGTACATTTCTTATTACTAGATAGGGAATACAAAAACGGCCACGTGTATTTCAAAGTAATATTACCCCTCAAACAAACTTAAATTCTAACATCTATACATCAAGGAATAAATCAATAAAGCCAGTGAGATCAAGCATTCAAATAGAATCTGCCCTTATACAACGCCTCTGAAACACATCCAATGAAAATGAGGATAACAAGCTAACTATAGGGAAACAATTTTTTAATTCCTACCAATGGAGGGAGGTCATGTTAAGGGCCACATTAAGTAAAGCACCAACGTTATTAAAAGAAATATATATAATGTTAACTAGAATTGGCCACTTAAGGCACAAATTGTTTGCAAGCAAATGCCAAAGTAGCTTACATTTTAAAGTCATACTGAAATTTCTAATGTTAATTATTCCCAACTCATCTTGTTCCATGTTCCAACAAATGTTTTGCCATTTAGCCAAGCAGTAGCCTGAATGAGTTGTGGAATTGGATTTCCATAAGAAACGTCGACGAATGCGATTAATTTTCAATTTTTCCATCTTAGGCAGATGAAAGACAGACAAATAGTAAGTAGAGATGACAGACAATACTGAATTGAATAAAATAAGCCTACCCTTAATGAATAAGTATTTGACATTCCAAATGTCTAATTTAGCCATGATTTTATCCAACACAGGCGACCAATCACTATAAGAGGCTTTTTTATAATGTAAAGGCAATCCCAAGTTTATGATTGGTAGAGATGTGGAAGTACATCCCAAAATAGAACAAAATCTATCAATCAATTGATTTGGGACTCTAATCCCTGTAAGGGAGAATTTATTGAAGTTTATTTTAGACCTGAACAAGTTTGAAAACAACATAGTATTCTTTTTAGGTTAATAAAACAAGCCTCACTTGGAGTGAGAAATAGTAGAGTATCATTAACATACTGTATATTTAACACTTCATGTCCAGAATGGGGGTAATGAACTCCCCTGATAAGATTATTCTGCTTTCCCAACACTAACATTCTGTTAAGAATGGAGACAATAAACAGTAATTGAGACAATAAGTCACCTTGTTTGAGACCATTTGAAGCTTCAAAGAAGCCTTTAAGGGAGTCATTTACTAAAACCAAAAATTTTACCAATGTGATACACATCTTAATCCATTCAATGCATTTATCTCCACATCCCAATCCTTAAAGTGTGTTAATAAGAAAGTTTCAATTGACATTATCAAAAGCCTTCTCAAAATCTAATTTAAGCATAAGTCCAAGAATTTATAATATATGCATAAGGTGAAGAGTTTCTTAAACCACAAGGAAACAATCATTAGTATTACACCTTAGAAGAAAAGCACTTTGGAAATTATCCAAGATAGAATTAAGAGTAGGACAAAGTCTAGCAGCTAGACTTTTGGAAATTATCTTGTAGCTACTACTTAAAAGGCTAATGAGATGGTAGTCTTGAAATTTTTAAGTCTTTGACTTCTGTGAGATAAGAGTAACAAATGTTTAATTGACAATTCGTAAAGTATTTGTCATTTGATTGATGGAAAAGTTCAAACATATAAAAAGCATCTCTTTTGATTTCATCCTAAAAATGATGATAGAAACAAAAGAAAAAACCATCAGGACCTGGAAATTTTTCCCCATACAAGGAGAATACACTTCTCTTGATTTCCTCCTCAGAGAATGGGATTTCAAGATTATCAAGTTCAGTAACCTTGATTGGAAACAGGAGATCCCAATTAAGGGTGATCCCAGGCTAGGGAGTTTGTTAAACAGAGAAAAGAAATATTTCTCGATAGCATTATAGATTATAGTCAAGGAAACTGTATATGTATCATTAACTAGTAGTGAAGAGATTGTATTGATCCTCCTCCTACAGTTAACCATTATATGGAAAAAGTAGATATTGAGATCACCTTCCCTCAGCCATTGAATACAAGAGGGTTACCTCTAGTATATTTCTTGCTCAAATAAGATATTGAAATGTTCAAATCTAAGAGCTTATTTCCTCTTTCATGCCTCCATGGAAAATGGAGTAGTTTCAACCAAGTTGTCCATGTCCTAGATCAAATTGTCAATTTCATGCATCCTAGCTTGATGGTCATTCCTTCTTATAGGTAGCCAATTTTTTATTGCTAATTTTACAGCCTTTAGTTTATGCCAAAATCTAGCTATTGTACTAGCACTCAAGGAGAAGTTACAATGGCTATTCTTATTGATATTTTCAAAACCATCACTAAACAACCATGATCTATAAAATTTGAATGGGACAGGACCCCATCCAGGAGACATGGTATCAAGGCAAATGGGTATATAGTCTGATATTGTAGACACCCCAATTTCTAACCAGTGTTGGCAGACGGACCCCGTGGAGAGCGTAACTGGACGGTTGACCTGGATTTCCCCCAATTCTCCAACCAGGACCATACACCTAAATCAACCTAGAAAACCCCTAATTACCATTCATCCAACTAAGCCAAAAACCTGAAACCCAGCCTGTGTGCTATGGCCTAATGACATGCGCAGCCCATGCACGCGTCAGGGCCACGGCAGCACTGCGGGCGCTGCCTAACTGGTCGCTTTCGTTGTACGACCTCATACCTTGTACGATCGACGCCGTGCACGCAATGTCGACTTGTCTCCCGACGTGCCTTATACCCCTCAGCCTTCCCACGCCCTGTCCTCAGCCACCCACGCCCTGCGTCGCTTCTGCCGACACGCAAGGCCTGCAGCAACGCCGACGAGCCCTCTCCTGCCACCCCTGACAGTTGCACCACGCCCTGCCATCTCCACCTACCACCAGAGCGACCCACAACCAAAACCATGGGGAGCACCCTCAGCCAGGGACACCGAGCATTTGCGCAAGGAAAACACGGAGAGAAATCTGAGAACATCTTCGCTGGAGAACTTGAACCCAACACCCAACACTGAGCCAACTCCCTTTTCTGCCTTCAGTGAGCATCCCGCACGACCATTAAGCAATTCCAGCAACCTCCGGGACCTTTCCAGCCATCCAGTCGCCGTGTCATTCTCTCCCACTGGAGTTCCCTCATCCGTCGACGCTGGCGACGCATCCCCAACCGCCCACAGTTACAACCCTTCTCACAAGGATAGCATAGGAATATGTAGCATCATATTTGCATCGTTCTTGCCTAGTTTATTTCGTGTTTCTTGCTCCCATTTGTGCATCCCGTATTTCTCCCCACCGGCGGACGACAACCACCGGCGTGAGGCTATCCCAGCCCTTGAGCACTTAGTCTGGACGTCCACGGCATCCCTCTTCCTCCCACCACCTCTCGGAGTGGTCGAGTTGGTCCTTCAAGCAGGAAGCCTCCCGTGGAGGCTCGCCAGAGGAGGATTAGCGCTGACACCGGCGACGAAGGAGGGGGAAGAATCCGCCGCATTTCGTTGGTTTCATGGCATTTGCATCATCTCCTGGAGGTCCTCCCAAGCTACCAGACACTCCCCCATGCCCGGAGATGCTCCACCTTCCGGGGAGGAAGCGATGAAGGAGGAAGGCTTGGCCCGACCTTATTCTATGCGCCCGTCGCAGGTGCACGCCACTCATGAGTGTATGGACCAGGGCATAGATAAGGTCAGGTCCCACCAAGCCGAGGCCCCTTGCCCTATTATAGATCATTCATACATGTTTTGTTTCATTTGGCATATTTCCATTCTCTCGTTTGTTCTGGTTTCTCGTCAATGATTTAGATTCTTTGTTAAGCTTTTTTTTGAGTTTCCTTGATTTTGACACTTGCGTGAGTTCTTGGTGTGATTTCTCCCTTGTGTTTCGTTAGCCATCTCCTAGTGGTACCTTTGTGTTGTGGGTATGGCGATGATGGCAAACGGTCGTGGCATCTCTAGGCACGCGTGTCTAAGCTGCACAAGCAACGCGCGCGTGGCACATGTGCGGGACGTCCAAGGGGTAACTCCGACCCAGCCTAGCCAGTGGGCCCACTTGGTTTCAAACTTGTGCTTTACTTGTTGTTTCTCGATTCGATCATGCTTTTCTTTCAGCTTGGTTCGTTACCTCAATCATAGGATTTATTACTCTTGCATCATCCATATAACCCCACTAACCGGCATCCAGTGCCTACATTTCCATGCATGCGAGCAAGATACCGTTAAAAACCGACTCGTCGGGCGTGCGGGGGTGCCTAACACCTTCCCCGCACACAATAGGAGTCCCTACCCTTTCTCCGGTTCGCAATGATCCGTGTGTCGAATCCATTTGGCTTGAGTCTTCCTTTTGTATTTCGATTTCGATTTTTTGATCTTTCGATACAGTTTTTCTCGTCTTTCCGTTTTAAATAAACTAGGTGACGACTCCATGTTTTCGTTTTCACATAGTTTCTGGTGTTTTCGAGTCATTTCTTTTCACCCTCGGAACCACCAAACTAGTCGTGGCCTTTCCGACTCCCATACAGTCCCAATCACTTGGGGAGCGCGGTCCCCCTCCGCCGGCATGGTCATAGATATAACCTAGGCCTTACCAGTGGAAATAGCCTTAGGAAAATGTGACTCCCAAGTAGGAGAAATCAGAAATCTATCCAACTTTACCATCGTGGCATTTTGCTAGAAATTTGATCAAATGTAAAGACAATTATTAGGGGAGAAATCATTGAGATTTGCTAAGGTAATAAAGTTGTTAAAGTTTGCCTTAATAGGAGAGATAGAAGACCTATTAACGTACTCTTGTGTGAATCTAATAACATTGAAGTCCCCTCCAATCACCCAATTACTACCCCTGACTCACTGTAGGTAACACAATTCATCTATAAAATTAACTTTTAGGGTAGGGAAATAAGGTCTATACACTCTAGTAAGCTACTGTAACGTCCCGATCTCGGGCACGTTACCAAGATAACAGTATCATAAGCAAAATTACACTAATTACAACAATAATTAAATAACTGTAACTAAGACTCACCTCCAAAAAATAATGTGCGGCTAGAAGCTTCTACAACGGCACCGGAACTCAATTGTACATGACCTACACCTGAAAACCAACCAAAGCACGCGTGAGTAACATTTAAGTCACCCAGTACGTGCCCCAAACACACACATGCAACAAAATCCGACAAAACACTAAAAATACAACTTTAATGTGTAAAAACTTGATTTTCCATTTGAAAACCCATTTTAAAACATCATCCTCTTTTTTCTTGAAATCACATGGGAATTTGTTCCCTAGACTATACTCTTTTCAAAACTCACATTTCCATTTCTTTTCAAAACGTTTGGAATTTGTTTTCAAAACTACATTCTTTTCCAAAACTCATTTTCTGTAACATCAGGACCTGATTATCCATTTTTTTTATAATAAACCATGTATTATTTGTAATATTGTGTTTAATGGTTTATTAATGGATAATCTGTTGTTTTTTGGTTGTGTGTGGTTTTCTGTGCATCAGGTTGTGATTTGGGACCTATTTGGAGTCCAGTTTGAGGATGCACAGCTGTCTCGGTTTGCGTGCCATTCTTTTTCTTTTCT